>JAQGAJ010000380.1:0-16040 GCA_034689365.1 Liebstadia similis | reverse complement strand
ACAAATTTTCGGCTACAGGGGGGGTTTTAGGATATTCCCCTATTGGCCATCCCTGGTTTTGACTCGGTTTGTAAAATACCGATATTATTTAGGTTTGAGTGAAGGCCCTGACGACCCATTCCGTTATAATAGTCCTCATTCCCGATGTCGGCCCCAATATCTTTGATGTGATCGATATTAACAACGAATTCGCTATCGATTATTGAATTCAAAGAGTTTTCGTCCAAAAGTTTGAATGCAGTGAAGGCGTCGTCGCGCGGGAGAGCAGTAAAACTTCCGAATGGGATGTTTTGCGGACACATCTGTGCTTTGAAATCATCTGAGGGTGAAGTCGAAGGAGAGGGTTGTGATAGGATGAATAGAATGGCTGAATGAAGCGTCCGAAGAGTCAGTTCTTTGTCTGAGGGCTGACTCAAAGGTATTTTATAAAACTTCGACAAACGGCTGATCACTATTGATATCTCGCTATTGTAAAGACTTCCCCATCGAATAGAGTCGGCAGGACTTCCCGGTTTACGACAGGTTCCGAATACTTTTTTGTACTGATCCATACAAACTGGCGGTGCTTTCGAACCGACGGGTACTTCAGGGTTGACGCCATTCCTCAGCGATTCTCTGAAGTCTATTACACTTAGGATTAGTCGCGAAATGTATTGAATGACAAATGATTTGCTTTTTGTTTTGTGTGCGTCCATATGTGGCAGAACCTGAAGAAGAGATCAGATGTGGTCAGAGTGTGACATACTTTGAGTAATATCTACGTACGAGTGCGGGATTCGACCAAATCATTATGGAATCTCTACCCTCGAGGTATGCCTTATCGACCCACCAGTCGTGGGACAACCAGTTTGTCGTTTGCGATGACTTGTGCTCTAAAAGACTGTGAAGTTTATCGCCGGTTCCGCCCGTTTTGGAGAACTCGTCCAATAGTTTGCATAAGTTCTCAAACTCTTCACCGCTTTTGGCGAACGGTTGGACCGAAAGCTTAAGTCTGGCCATCGTCTGCTCCAATGGCGGAACCGGTAGTTTCGGTAAAGTTGTGGCCGACGGCGAGCTCTGGGATTCTGCAGAGGTTTGCCATCGCTTCGGAACCGACATCACTGACAGCGATAACAATCGTTGTCTTCGTTTAGCTATTAATTGGATTTCATTTGAATAACGATTCAAACCATTGAATGCTTTCAACAAATTAGTCATAATTTTATTTTATTTTTAATCACAATTAATATTTAATTATATTTAATATTTATGTCATTTTACAATCTGTCAAATGAGTTGTCTTTCAGTAAACATATTTATCTGGATTTGTATATCTGTATCGACTTCAAGGTTACCACAAATACCCATTCAATTATCATCTGTTGCTTTGATTTACTTCCAAACCTTCAAAAGCTTTCTTAGCTTTTCATCGATCTATTGATCCCATGAATTGATGCAATTTTAGAGCTAAAACAATTCAAATAAATGCCCATTATGCTAATTTTCAGACAAATTGTTCACAAATGACATATTTTTGTGGGTCCACAATGGGATCTCATCGATGAGCTTATATACACTTCATTGACTCTCAAGTGATCCCCCGTTTGCGTAATTTGTGATCAAATCAGCTTCGATTGGATCTATCATTTAGTTTTGTAAAAATTCCCATTATAACCAGGGCTGGCTAATAGGGGGTGGGGGGGGGGTATTCCAAGACTTTTAAATTAACATAGATCAAATAATCAATTGATCCTGATTAGTAAAATTATTCCTAATAGAAGTAATAGAAGAACAAACAGGATTTCCTATATGATGAAACATTAACATGGCTAATCTTTGAAAAACTATAATTGAATACCTTTCTGAGATGACCTATTGCGATAAATCCAAACTACACCTAATCGACAGTAATTTTAATCAAGATAAAATACTATTATTTAAAATGTGTAACTTAACAACTGTAGTTTAAATGTCGAGGCAAGAGATATTTTATCAAAAGCTATCATAATATTAATTAGGTTCCACCAACTATGGTAATATTTTTCTCAATCATCTACCCGTCCCCACACATCCCCACCCGTTCCATACCTGGTCTGTTTGGCGATGTCCTGAAGTCTGTCCTGCATTTGCATCACTTTATTGGTCCTCAGAATACAGGGCGCGAACACAATGGCCAATGAGTTGGCGGTCATTCTGTTGGCCGACTCCTGCTGTGCGACCCGAGCCAAGTGGAAGACCAGCCGCTCGAGCAGATCGAAGTTTGGTCGGGGAAGTTTACTTATGTGATCGTACATTTGGTGCACCCGTTCCTCGCGACTACTTATTTGTGTCGACCACAAGAAGTCATCGCCTTATGATTGGCTCAAACTTTTAGACAACAACTAATGTCAGTCCCATCTGTTCACTGCTTGGCTGATGCAATGCACAGACATCTGATCCTTGTCCACAACTGTTCCATCTGTGCTTCAGATCTGTTGATACATATTAACCATGAGAGAAAAGTTCAACTGGGGATCTGTTTTTTGTAACCATCGGCAAACATGATGTGAATATTGATTACCTATTCTATCAAAAATAGTCAGAATATTTTTACTATTGATTAGTGTTTGTCAATAATTATTAAATTCTTATAGAATTCTCGATTAGAACTGAACTCTATGTCCGAACAAATTATTTATTGATTAAAATATAAAATTTTATTGGATTTGATTGAATATAAAAGTTGTGTCAAATTATAAAATCATTAAATTAAATAAAATTAATAATAAATTATTGTTTTCCCTGTGATTAAAGTGTTTTAATTCGAATATAATGTAAATAAAAGCATATTTAAGGTCCGATTTCAGCAATAATAAGGCAAAAACGCCAGGTTTTCGTGTATTTTGATGTTCCGGTTCAAGTGGTCGATAGACTTCTTCTCCCGATCCCTCTTCTGGTCTTCGGACTCATCCTTACGTTTGGACTCATATCTCAAACTCAATTGGTTTGTGTGTTGTTTAGTCCGATAAGCGGCCAAATCGGCGTATTTGACCGCAATCGGGATTGAGATCGGTGTCGGACATCGGCAGTAGGCGTAACACATATAAAAGGCCAGCTTTTGCTTCTGGTCGGGAGTCATGTTGTGGTCGTCACGAATGGTCGCGTACTTCGCGTGACGTGAAGTTCCCTGAATTGCAAGAACAAGACAATCAACATGAAGAACAACTAGACATCATTACCAGAGCTCCGTAATGTGAACACAGATGGAACTCCTCATAGAAAGGACTGGTTATGGTGTGGTCGACAACAGTGCCGGCCCTCACATTGCCGTCAGACTGGGTCGGCATCAGTCGCGTGTGATGTCTCTTCTGGACGACGAACACAGTTATCAATGGCTTTCCGGGTGCGTTCAGTTTCCGATAGGCCTTCTCTATGAGAGGCACCTCTTCGTTGCGGACGGCATCCAATTGACTCTCAGAGACCCCATCCCTGAAGAGTATGACATGTTTTGGTAGTATTCCTTTCCATTTATTGCTGAAGAACTTCAACAAATTGCCGACCATTACATCGAAATCGGCGATGATCTCAGTCCTGGCCGGTTGTGCCGACACATTGGCCACATATTTAGTGAACTCTTTGTCATAACTGCCGACCACTGCGGCGATCGATGAGATGACCCTTTCGTTGGCCAACGGGTTGTGATAACCCGGATGACAGACATCGGCACCGATTATCATAGTGGGCTGTGCCAGGAATGAGGGCAACTGTTTGAATGTACTCGGGCTCAGCACCTGATTGCGACCGTTGAGCTTAGCGTTGATCTTAAGGGTCAGGTTATTGAAATATCCCGGTTTGGTTCGAATGAAATTATCCTCTTTTATACATTGGGTCGGAATTCCGATCTGAATGTCACTCAAGAGCTTAATGTGTTCGTAGAGTTGGACCACATCTGGAATGACCACAAATAAAAGCTGAACTTCTTTGAAGCTCTTCTTGGCTGCGGTCGCGGCACTGATCGATACAATTGGTTACAAGTGGTTAGTATTGAGGAATAAAGAGATCATACCTTTCAAAGGCAGCCATCTGTGAGTTAATACTCTGGAGATCATTATCGGTGAAGATATCTAGTCTTTGGTCCAATGGCTGACTTTTGATCCTTAGACCCATCCGACCCGCAGTCTTGAGAAGTCCAAAGCCCGGGTGATTGAAGAAGTTATCGAAACACTCCTTCACATTAGACTTCGCTCTCTTCGACAGATTGAAGAATAGGTAACTATGGAGTCCGCCCTCCACTGGTTTGTCGAGTCTCTGCTTATCGCCCGAGAGCTGAGGTTCGGGCAGTTCTCTGGCCTTTAGTTTGATTGGATTATCACTGATCTTAAGGCCGAACTTCGACATCATATTCTCCTTGTCGTCGGCGACTATTGAATCCCTCGAGTCTTGGATTTTATCGAACCTCTTAACGGGTGTCATAGTATTGGATGACTCGACCAATAAGTTCTGAATGTCTGGACTAATCAGTTGTCGGGGCATCGGTTGGTTGGGATAGACTGAACAGACCTCTACGGGAAGGTATTTCCGATTGCCTGGCGATCCCCCTTTGATCTGAATCAGAGGTACGTTTCGGTACTCAAGTTTCACCGAATAGGTCTGACGGAAGTACTCCTCGATTGTCATCGGTTTGTCGTCTTTGGTGATCCTCTCCTGACTTGGGTTCTGAATAACCATTGATTCGATGGTATGTTTCCGCTTCTGAGGGTTACCATTAAGTTTGATGTGATTCGTATAGATCTTGAGATCTTTCAATTTTCTGCTCAGATTTTCCACACTTCGGGCCTCAAATCGGAACCGTTTGAGATCATCAGTCTTAAGCTCTCTGGAAATGAAGTCAATCAACGATTCTTCTGAAGACCGACTTCGGAAGGCAGTGGTCGAGCGGTCAATGTTGAGCGTCAGTCCAGACTCAGTCATGACTACGCTCTGGTGATGTCCAAAGACTATCACTGTATTCTCATTGGGAACTTCTATCCGATCGCTAGACTTGATTGGGAACAGATTGCGACCGACGGTCACGCGATTCATCATTGGCCAGAAATGAGATACGATGTCCAGTACTTGAAGGACATCCCGGTATTGGAGAACACTGAGAGCCCTTGACTTGGCCTCGAAGAAGGTATTGATTCGATCCATATCTATATCTCTGGTGTGTTTGAAGACCACTTCGAATGTCTGTTCGGGATATCCGTCCATAGACAGAATCACGTTTCGGTTCCCGGACTCACCACTCAATTGTAATTTCTTCAGACAAAACACATTTTTATTTCCATCGAAAGCATAACAAACTTTTCGCTTGTTTTGAACGAACATTTCGGGCCATTCTTCCACTAATTTGTCCCATACTTTGATTTTCTCCCGAAACGATCCTTTGAATGGACGGAACTCTTGAGTTGAATTCATCTTCAGTTTGATATCAATATCGTATTGAAAGATAGGAATCCCTTTGAACTCAATCGGGTAATGATTGGTCACTAACTCTACTTCTCTGCCTTCGGTTCCTCTCTTCTTGTCTTTGAATGTCCTTTTGATTGTCACCGCTTCGGCAAATCTTCGCACGTCTTTTCGCACTGGC
Source organism: Liebstadia similis (assembly GCA_034689365.1). Lineage (NCBI taxonomy): Eukaryota > Metazoa > Arthropoda > Arachnida > Sarcoptiformes > Liebstadiidae > Liebstadia > Liebstadia similis. The sequence continues at coordinate 10,453 of JAQGAJ010000380.1, read as the reverse complement.
GAACACGGCCGACCACCTCCACGACCGCGACCACCACCTCCTCGTCCACCACCTCTTCCTCGCCCGCTATCATAGCCTCTACCACCGCCACCCCCTCTGTACGACCCTCTATCCCCTCCGAACGATCGGTCACTTTGTCTTCGGTCTCTATCCCTATCTTCTCTTCGGTCTCTATCCCTATCATCTCTTCGGTCGTCGTCCCGTCTCTGGCGATGTTGTTCGCCATAGTCTGTGTAATTAAGTAAAACCATTAGAAGAATGGGTCAGTTCTGATAACATGGAAGTTATTTACTATTGCCTGAGTGGGCAGTGCTCTAAAGGAGTGGTCAGTGATAGTAATGTGATAGTCAATGGTTTGGCCCAATGGGCAGCTGTTATAGTGGAGAACAGGAGAGAGAGAGGAACCGGTGTTTGCAGTGCTCTCAGAACCCGGTCTTACATAATGGCCTTCAGATTCTTTACTCCAATTAGCAATGATTATGATCAATCATAAATTTCACCAAGGTTATTTATTTAAACTAGAACTCTATTAATTTTATTATTTTTTCCTCTTTTTCACCTTAAATAAAGCATTTCTGTCACTAATTAGAACTTTGTAAAAGTTTTAAAATAAAATGGTCAATTTATTGCTAGCTAACTAAATGCTAGCTAATTCAAACTGGCAGGTTTGATTCAAGACACACTTGCAGGCAATCCATGTAAAGGGAAATGTGCAAGGTGTTAATTTGGTAATCATACGTTGAGACGGTCGTGAGGCCATCCGATCAATGACAAGATGATTGTGAAAATGATATGTTTGTTACCAATCGATGGAATAAATTACTAAATAAATGATCGAAACTAATGAACCGATTATTGATATTTTTTGCAAAACACTTGTTATGTAAACGTATTGCTAAGCGATTGGTTTGATTACATAAACAGATATGGCATATATCTGATACCTAGTCTATGATCAGTGATCATGCACTCTGGCAAAAAACTGATTGGCTGAGCGATCGCTAAGGTATGCCACCAATTAAATTAACTAGATCATAGGATTTGATTTGTTGCACCTCGCTCGCTATTTTCCTTAAGCAATCAAATTATTCAGCAAGCGCATTTTATTATCCTAAATATCCTGTTGAATATCAAATTAAATGGAGCAATCAACAGCCATATTTACCATTATGTCTTTCGTTTCTATTGTAGTAATGATCAGGACTGTATCTCTCCTTCCTTTTCATCTTGTTAACTATCTTGTTAAATTACTAGTTGAATCAAATGGTGGCACAACAGGTGTTGATTAGTTGATAAAGTTCTAAAAATGCCAACAAAATACCATATTGATAATTTATACTTTGAACGACCTTGGGCTCTAGAATCGCTTTTGAATGACTTTTAAGATAATTTTATTATAGATTTTATTATAGAATCGTATTATAAGTAAATTATTTCCTCCTATTTAGTAGTTTTAATGTGAATTACAAAATCACCTGAACTAAGGAAAATGTTTATATACGCACAATCAGACAATTTATTGCATTACCAATACATTTGTGTCATCGATACAAACTTCAAAATAATCTGAATAATTTATCTATAATGTTAGAATGGATAGAATGCTCCACAACTAGGTGAAAATATTTTTTCCTTATTTACTTCAAACACTGATTTAGTGAAGAGTAAGGGATCTTTTCCTTCAAACTCTAGATTCAACTTTTTTGCTAAATCCAGAGCAGATTTGTTGCAATCCCAGCACCGGTAGACCAGTTCAGTGATGCCCCGACTGGCCAGCGATCGACAACAGTAACCCAGCAATAGCTCAGCGATGGAACCGTTGTCGGCATAGATCTGATCGGTTCGGCCTTTTCTCGCAATCGATATACAGATCACTGCATAGCCAACGACCTCCTGGTTCTGATCGACCGCTACTGCCGTCTGAGTGTCCGGTCCTTTGACCAGTAGTTCGATGAGAAGCGATCGATCGATTCCATTACTGACCCGTCGGTCGTATTCAATGACTTTTGTGATATTCTTATCATTAATAGGAATCACAGAAATTCCTTCAATTGATTCAATCAATTGATTGCAATCAAGTTTTCCGTTATAGTAATGCATTTCAATGCCTGAGTTCACTACAAACCCATTGTTTTTGTATTTATCGACCATAAGGGGCGCCGAATAGAGCGATACATTCCTATCGGGACCGATGTGTTCCATAGCCTTTCGCCAAAGGGCTGATCCGATGCCCAGTCCTTGGCATTCATTGCGGACGGCGTACTGACCAATGAATCCGAGGTCAGGCGAGATATTGACGGCACTGCAAAGCCCTAGTATTTTACCTTTTTTTCAAAGAATTTGTGAATATCTTCGAGATTAAGCGCTACCTTACCATTATCAAGATCCTCTGCCACAATTAGACCATCATGGTCTATTTGATGCATCATCTCATTAGCATACTTATATATCCAGAAACCAGCTTGAGCATAGATCTCGAGCACTTGTGGACAATCTCTTAATTCTAATGTCCTTAAGATATAATTAACATTTTGTTTTCCGATTCCTCGATCACTCTCTGAACTCATGATTTCAATTATTGATCACAGAATTTGAAATCCAAACTAAATTCACAAAACTATTGAATAAAAAAAATTCAAACTTTATATACTCGTAAAGTATCAATGGTTCAAATAAATCTAATCTTTCACCATTATCTACCATGATAACATGATAAATCTCCCTAATGGACTATTTTTGGTATAAAGTTTTGGTAATTCTTTATGAAAATTCAGATTTAGAATTAATTAAATGACATTATGTCTAGAATTTCATCTAATTTGTTGAAAATTTGGTAAATCATTGCTTTTTTGACATTTCTATATAGATTTGAAGAATATTTGTTTGAAACAAATGTTTGAGAGAATGATTGGAGAAAATGGAAAAATGATTTGCAAAGAAATGTTTTAGGACTTGTGATAATAAAGTGACCTTCGATACAATAATACAATGATCTGGTTTAATTTTCTGTCTATTAATGCTCTCATTTGGGTATAAATACTTGAATTAAGGTAAAAATCAGAATCGTTTCTAATATTTGTCAGTTATCATCGAAACTCTTAGAGATGGCAAAAATCAATTCTTGTCTGACTTTTATTTTCTTTCTTTTACTATTGAGTTCTTTCGATTTGGATCAAGTTCAGTGTCAAGGTGGAACTGGAGGAACTGGAGGTTTGGCCGGTTTACCGATTCCGCCGCTTCCCGGTATTCCTGGCAATCTTGGTGATCTGGGCAATCTTGGAGGAAGTCTGGGAGGATTGCTCGGACCTCTTGGAGGTCTTACAGGACCACTCGGAGGTCTTTTGGGTGGCTCTGGCGGGTCGGGCAGTAAAAGCAAACCTCAATCTGGCTCTAAATAACATCGATATCTTCAGACTTTATTTGATTTTAAAATTTTATTTATTAACTAAGAATCACTTGTTTAACGATAAACTTGGAAAATTTCCTATATTTGAGATTTTATGTAGAATTTTATCGCTTTATAAAAATGAGTTTAAGATTGAAATAAATGTTTCAACTTTATATACTCTAATCTTTCGCCATTATCTACCATGATAACATGATAAATCTCTCTAATGGACTATTTTTAAATCGATATCGAGCTCAAGCGAGACATAAAAGTGACACAAATATTAGTAACTATTGTCGTGTTTGAATACCTTACTCATTAAGGCTTAACCAGCATTAGTGTGGCTGCAAAGTGGGTAATAATTTACCACTATATCAATTTCGATTAAATCAAAGACATTGTATTGTTTTAAAATTGATAGAAAATAACTATTTTTATTAAATAATTAAAACCAATTGTAAGTCTAAAATGATTTCAATAATTATCACATTGTTATGAAGGGATGAAAACGATTGGAATAATTGGTTAAAAACAAGACTCAAATCAATGAAAATGAGTGTAAGGCCTGAATCCGACAGAGAATCTCATATAAACTCCAAAACATCTGATAAAACAGTAAATAGAGTTCAGAAATAACAAAATTAAAATCAAATCAAACTTTGGATAAACTATAAGTCCAGGGATGGCCAACTGGGGGGACGTCTCGAGTGTTTCCCTGAGCTTTAATTGTTAATCCCTGCCGAGTTCATCATGGGCTCTATGTCGAGATCATTCCCCCTCTAAACCCCATTAGCCATCCCTGACCTCATTCAGTCAATCAATTATTTGTAATTAAATTATTTTTATTTCAGGAATGGCTAACGAGAGGCGTATTTGAAACCCTCTAGAAAAAGGTCTAATTTCCCCTTATATTATATCCCCCTATACTTTCCCCTAAACCCCTTTGTCAGCCAATCCCGAGACAAACTATAGTTAAAACTTGTTGTCATAGAAATGACTGCTTTTGTGTACTTTCAAGTACTGATTGCTCGAAAAACTTTTGCCACAATCGGGAAAATCGCAGTAATAGTGTTTGTTGTGATGGACTTGTCGTCGGTGTTCGTCGAGAGCCAGTTCACTGGCGAACAACTGGGCACAGGTCTGGCACTCGAGCTGAGGAGTAGACGAATGACTGTTCTGATGGATACTGAGCTTCTGTTTAGAATTGGTTACGAACTCACAAATATTGCATTCGAAGAGTTGCATAGAGTTTAGTCTCATATGGGACGGACTCTTATGGGTCCGCAAAGACTTCTTGCATTTGAATGTCTTATTGCAGCCCACTATAGGACACCGATAGGGCCGGTCTGTTGAGTGTCGGCTCTGGTGGTGCGTAAAGTTGGTCTTGCAGTTAGTCTTATACTCACAGAGATTGCATTTGAACCTCTGCTTAATTGTGTGCATCAGTTTCCTGTGTTCGTAGAGATAGTCCTTAGTCTTAAACCACTTCCCGCAGCCATCGATCGGACACTGGAACGGCTTCTCCGACGAATGGCTGGCCTTATGTCTGTTCAGGTGATACTTAGTGTTGGCCTTATAATCACATAAATCACATTCAAAGCCCGGAATTTTGTGCTCTTTTGACAAATGGTTCTGAAGTCTGAGCTTTCGGTCAAACTTTTTTGTACAGACGTTACACTCAAACACTTCATCAGTTGTCGGTTCGTTGGACTCGGTTTTGATCCATAAACTGTTTGTCTCTTCGGAAGCGCTGTCCATCGAGTCGTTGTCGTCAAACATAGTCTCGAGACTGGGCTCGCACTCAATCATCTCAATCGCATTGGAGTCTTGATTAGAGTTCTGATTGGAGAACAGATTATTGTCCGAATCCGAGCCCTCGTCCGAAGACTGGTTGTCGCCGCTCTCACTCCTGTCCTTCCCTTTGAGAAGTTGAGTTATAAGACTAAAGCTCTTACTCATGAGCTCATTGTCATCAGTGGTCTGATTGCCATCACTTGAGTGGTCGGACGGCGTGCGGACCAGAGCTAAGGCATCACTTGTCCGGAGGTTTGGCTCTCGTTTGACATTACCTTTGAATGAGAGGAAAGGGGTTAAGGAATCGGTTGTCAGGTCTAAGACATATATAAATCAATACCCGATTTGAATCCAAAATTATTGTCATATGTGATGGCCTTATGTCTGATCGGGAAGTGTTCGCTATTTTCGGTCAATTTCGACAGATTTTGTTTGGCCTTAAGATCGGTATAAATATTATTAAATTGTTTGATAACTTTGAAGATCTTCTCGTTTTCATTGCATTTGCAGTTTTGACATAAAATCAATGAATTATTTCTAATATTTTCCAAAATGTTATTTAAGTTTCGTTCAAACGAGAGGTCATTATGTAGTCGAGTGTTCTCTTCCCGCAAGTCTTCGAAGGGGTCGGCTTCGGTCGGGTCGGCCATCGCACGGCCTGTCGGGTGTGGTCAGTGATGAGGAACAGCCGTTCAGTGGATTCGGGCCTTACTTTCGGCCCAATTCAGTGACAAAATTCAATTCAAAGCGTTTTGAGCCCAACGTTAAGACTCATTCAGTGAATAACGTGTCTGAGAGTCAGCCCCTCTGTTGAGGACGACTACCGCTTGTCGTTCACTCCCCTCAACGTAATTAGTGGACAGTTCTTAACCATTGCCTGAGAAGTTATTTTTCCTGTGGGAATAGCAGTAAAGTATTCCCATTATGGGAACGCCAGACAAAGAGCACTCCATATTACATATACCCACCCATTATGGCTGAGCTCAGAGTTTCCGTCACTGAATTTTCCGATCGCTCTTCTGTTCAAATATTGTCCGGTTTATTGTCAATAGGATAACATCGAGGACATGGGTTTTGCCTACTAATGCACTTCTAGTTTGAATCATTGCTTTTCCTATAGTGGAAAATTGGCATTTGCTTATTGACAACATGGTAGCTTTCATATCTGGCTCCAATTAGCTTATCAGGGGAACTTTGGCCAGGTTCATCTCAAAGGCATTGAGCGAATACAAAGCATCCATTGATAGGGCTATTGATTGATTGGATCAGAATAACCATCAAGGGTATTCACTAACTTTTAGATTAGACCTTTAATCGCATTTTAATCGGAAATTATTTAAACAAAAATTAATTAAATAGTTATAAATATTTAGAGACAAATCAATGTCTAAGTTAAGGAAATATCGTCTTCGAGTTAGACATCGAGACCATTGATGACCACTTCTTCCTCAGCGCTAAACCGCTTCACTCGATAGCTATTCTTTTCCTCTTCAGACAAGATCTGCCATCTGCTCGCTAGTTCACTGTTCACTTCTCTTATAGACTGGGCTTTCCCTCTGTGGCCATCTTTTCCTTTATCTCACGTAAGACCAGATCCCGAGACACTTGTTCGGTGGTCTCTTTGGCTTAGGGATCGACCCCTTCTTCGTTGGTTTCAGACCCAAAACCTTTGGAAATCTCTCTCTCCAGAGGTTTTACTCCTTTTCACTGGAAAGCAATCCCTTCCAGAGTTTGGTACATGTCTTCAATGTTTTTTTCCAAACTTGTTAACAAACTTTTATTATAATTATAGTGAAGTTTGATATTAAGAAATGTTTTACGAAAAGGTTAATCAAAATATTAAACAAATATTTCATTTGAATTAAATTAAAGACAAAACTCATTTTAAATTAAACTCTATTCCATATCTCCGTTGAGACCCAATTCGGAACTAATGATCACTACCTCGTCGTCATCTTCTTCGCCATTCACACGAATATTGTGTTTCAGATGTCCCACTCGATAGTTATTCTTTTCCTCTTCGGACAACATTCGCCATCTGTTCCCGAGTTCAATGTTGATATCTTTCGAGTTGGGCATTGCCTTTCCCTCAATGGTCATCTGTTCCTTCATCTGGCTGTGGACTAACTTCCGATTCTGTTGAGCGAACACCCAATAACAGGAGAGCTGCCTCTTCGGTTTGTTCGGGTCAATAACCTTCTTCGCTTTATTCAGGTTGTTTTGGGTTCTTCGGGCAATTTTCTCCGGTTGTTGCGGGTTCTTAACCTTGCGCTGTGTGGGTCCCATCACTCTTCTAAGGTGTGCGGCCTTTTGGCTATACTTTACTTTTTCACTCTCCGGTAGACTTTTCCATATTTGGGAGCAGTTCTGTGAAAAGGTCTTCATATGGAAGTTGTCTCCAATCAATTGTTTGCTGATATCCTTAACGAAGAGCGAGTAAGGAGTGGGCGGGTTCTTCCTCTTGGGTGTCCTTAACAGGGGTGTCTTGGGTGTCTTGAACGTCGGAGTGATCACTGTCTGGGGTCCGAGTCTTCTCTGAAGTGCGGATCTGATAAGACTTGTGGACTGGAACTCAAATGAAGAGCTACTTTGGTTGGGAGTGAAGGTCACAGCAGACGACTGGCCAGAGTTGACGATGTGATGGATCTGCGACTTGTGGTCCAGAAGTCGCGAAAGTTTGCGAAATCCTTGACCGCAGATCTCACAGATATGGGACTGTTCTGCACAGTTGTGTGTTCTGAGAGACCCCTCGTATTGGAATTTCCGACCGCAGAGTTGGCAATGGAAGTACTGGGACTGCAGTCGGTTCACTAGTTCGGCACAACTCCTGTCCGGATGTTTTTGCTTCAGATGACTCGCCAAATGGTCTCTTAGTTTGAATCGTTTAAAACAGTTCTTCGCCGGACATTTGAAGTGTCTTTCGGTGATATGAGTGGCTTTGTGTCGGTTGAGGTGATAGTTAGTAGTAAATCCTTTACCACAACCACTGTACCCACATCTGAATTGCCTATCATTGGGTCTGTTCGGAGATGGGATGTCTTGAGAGGGATGAGTGAAAGTTTGGTATGTCTTTGAATCGTCCGTACCATCGATTTCGATAACTTCTATGTCTTCGTCTACTCTTTGGCCAACTGATGGCTGGACAACGGTTGCGGTCATAAGTTGGCCATTAGTTTGCATTGAGATATCATTAACCGATTGTAAGCCATTGTTATTCCCATTGAAGATGTCTTCGGTCTTCAGAGACAATCGAAGATATCTTCGGAAATCATTTGACTCGAGATTAGGCTTAAGTTTGTTTACAATCAAATCACAGAAATCTTTGAATTCAATCAAAACATTCACTAATTGTTTGAGTCTTTGGTTTTCATCCTTCAGTTCATCGAAGATATCATTGACTTCAATGTAAGCCATGTTTGGGTCAATTAATTCAAATCATTAAACCATTAATTCAGTTGTAATTGAAATCAAATCAAAAGATTTAAACACTTTTGTTGACAAACAGTTGTATCGTTTGGTTCAACAACTCATTCATAAACAATGTTTTGGTCACTCTTTGCAACTCCAAAACGATGACCCTTTGACCTAAAATTGTAATCATGGGCTGCCCAGGATTGCTATTTTCATGCACATGGACTACAACCGTACCCGACGGGCACAAAGCATAACTACCAAGCGGTCAAAAGTTTCAACCAATGAGCGACTGATGAAGAGCCGGGTGTCAGATGTCGGTCGTTATGACAACTGTTTACAAACAATTGTCAGACAAAACATTAAATCAATGTTTAATTTAATTGTGATTTGAATTTAAGTTAAAATGTCTTATATTTTAGTCAATGATATCTTCGATGAACTGAAGGATGAAAATCAAAGACTCAGACAATCGCTGAATGTTTTTATTAGATTTAAATCATTTTGTGATCTAATTATCGATAAATTGAAATCACAATTGAATTCAAACGACTCTCAAACTTATCAAAAATTTAGTGAAGAAGTGAATCAAGTCTTCAGCAAATCCAACGATAGTGTGGCTCACAATGGGCTCCAGAGGACAGACAGTGGACAACAAGAAGACCGAAACGACATTGAGTTTATAACCACTTATAAGATTGGATTGAAATCAAAACTTTTGGCAAAACGTGTTAAAAGAGGTCCTAAACTGAAGACCAATTCCGGCCACAAGTCTGAAAACATCTGCGATTTCACGGGTTGTGGCAAACGATACAAAACTCGGGACAGTCTTCAACACCACCGCCGCAAACATACAAACAAAGGTCTCTACACCTGTGAAGTCGAGGGCTGTCTCTGGTCCTCGAGATGTAAGAAGTCGTTCGTCGGCCACACCAATGGACACAAAGGAATCAAACCATTTGAGTGTCACTACTGTGAGAAACGCTTCACAACCGAAGAGTATCTCAAGAACCACATCGCACACCTTCACCAAGAGTTGGACGAACCACTTGTTTGTGGATTAGATGATTGTGTGAAGACATTCAAAACGGAAAAGTCTCTTAAGTATCACCAGAGAAATAGCCATCTGAAGGAAAAACGGTTCGCTTGTGATGACCCGAACTGTCAATTCCGAGGCATTTCCGAAGCTGTAGTCAAACAACACTTCTTTAATGTCCACTCAAGTGAGAGGCCGTTCGTCTGTGGACTCAAACACTGTGCAAAGGCTTTCAAAGCCGCGGACCAACTTCGCAATCATATGATAAGCCATACGCCCGAACGGCCGTTCAAATGCTCGTTCGAGGGCTGCGGGAAGGCCTTCAAAGCCAAGACTACTCTGAACAAGCACTGGAAGCACGTCCACGGAGATGAAGTGTTCAGTTGCGATTGGCCCGGATGTGACTATTCAACTAAGAACAAGAATCTTCTTCATCAGCACAAATACACACACGTGACTGAACGCAACTACCCGTGCACTTGGCCAGAGTGCCACAAACTGTTCAAACGGGCCCACGACTTGGTAACCCATCTGAGAATCCACACCAATGACCGTCGCTATGCCTGCACTTGGCCCGGATGCCAGTACCGGTGCACAGACAACGGAAATCTCACCAAACACAAGAGGGTTCACATGAAGTGACAAATAGATAGACAATTATTCGCAACTTTTGTTATATTTATTTAAATTTATAATATTTTATAACTCATAGTATTTTTTACATAAATAAAAGTCATAATAAAATGAAAGTGAAATAAATTTCAAAACTATTTCCAAATTTAATTGATTAAGAAGACTGACATCTTTACAAATGGGTCAAATAT
>JAQGAJ010000379.1:0-16053 GCA_034689365.1 Liebstadia similis | reverse complement strand
GCATTATTTTAGATTGAGATAAATTAAAAGCATGTAGAATGAATATGATCTTGTTATTTCGGTTGTTTGTTACTCAGAATATTCTTGAAATTGTATGACAAACGGAAAACTACTAATTGATTCCATTGTTTAAAGCATTTCAATGGATTCTTTATATAAGACTATTCTGTTAAAAGATTCAATTAAGAAATTGAATTCTCTTAAAAGGAAAACAACGAATTGCAAGATCTAAACAAAATGGTTAAATTGAATTGATCCAATTGGAACGGCTATTAACGATTGTCTTTCATTATAACGAACAGACATAAGTGCCTTCATTTTCGAGATGGTTGTAATGATGGTCTGTTTCTCAAAGCTCATTATTTTTCTGGTTCGTTAAGATTATCTTGATTTATCATTATAGTTTATATTCAACTGAACTGTTAAGTTAATCTTGATCATTCACTGAATAGCCAACCATAATAATGGTATCATAATCATAGAATATTCCTTATCTGGAATCAGGGGTATTGTTATCTAGGTTTTCTATGAAAAATGTCCACTATAACTATTCTCTCTATCTTGCGTACATCGACAACAATCTCATTTCATGAATGATAAGCTTTTCAGAGCAATAATGGCGTAAAATATCAGTGAATTTAAAACAATTGCGATATATATTTAAGTAAAGAATATTCTTTATGTTTAGTCAGTGAAGGCAAACATTTATTTTGTTGATCACATCATTAGCCGAAGCGATGAAAATCCACTGATATTTGATCTGAAGATAAATTTCAGATCAGATTTCTTAGAGTTTTCTGCGCAACGAATAAATAAGTTTTTTCTTCAAAAAAAAGCCAATAATATAAGTGTCAGAGAACTGAAGGCCAGACATATATCAGATTTCAAGTCAACCAAACATTTCATTAATAACTCCGAAAATCATTAGAAATTAATTGCAATCAAAACATAATTAATGAAGAATTTTGATGAAAACCAGAAATTTCTTTACTTTTGCCTCAAATTCTGGGTTTGTTTTCAAACAAAAATCTAATTCTATTTCATAACTGATGTCAGACTTTATTGAAATTAAAATATTCTTTTATTTAACCCTCGAATAAGTATTTGATTTTAATTTGAATTTTAAATTTTAAATTTAAGTCCCTTTTTGTGCTCAGAATTTAAACTAATTTCGTTTCCATTCTTCGTCTTATAAACAAATTTTTAAGAATATTCTAATCAATTATTTTTTGTCTGAAGTCTTCCAAGAATTTTCATTGAATTTGAAATTCTTTTGACAGAATCCGACCGAAAGGTTAACTATGAGTAAGAATCTCGTAAAAGATGTGGATTACAAGCGGATTGTGATCTCACATACATTGACTCCTCGACCAAAACTCATCAGAATTCAGAGCCGACTCTAGTTTTCTATCAATTCTAAGCAAATATTTGAAGAAAACTTTGAAAAATGTCAATAAAATATTGAAAAAATTTAAAAGTTTAGCCGATAAGTGTCAAAACACCACTGAAACTGTTAAAAATTCATGATTTTTTTACCAGAATTCGGGCAACTTTGAGTAAATGATCTCAAAAGTCATGACATTAGGGATTGGATTCGATATCGAATTCAAAGCAAATTCTCGATTCAGTCATAAAAATATTTCGAAAGATTTATTTTAAGAAAAACAAAACATAAGAAAAGTTTTGATTAAAAATATTTCAAAAGTCTATTCTAAATAGAACTTTGTCTCAAAAATTTAATTAAAAGTATTGACTAAACAAACAATGACTATGAATTGGCAATGAGCTAGAAATTAATTTGGCTTTTGATTGCATTTCTGCCCAAAATCTTTTGAATAGATGATTCTCAGTCAGACTTAATGGCGTTATTGTTTTGTTGCAATTTTGTGAGATCACGATCACCGTTAACACCATCACCATTAACACCAAGATCACCAGATCTTCCTTTAAAGCCATCCATTGCATGAGAGAAACCAAATATTTGATTATAGGCAGGAAAATAGGATTTGATTGGCATCGCTCTGGTCATAGAGTACCATAAAATCGTGATAATCAGCCAAAAAAAGGAAATTTAAATTAAAATAAATGAAATAAATGAACAAAATTTGCGAAAATTCAATGCATTGGCAATAAAAGCGTGAAAGCAATGGTGAAAATGATTTGAATTTAAATTCAAACAGCAATTAAGCGGTGATCGCAGGGGTTATCGAAGCCATGCGGGGATTTTTTAGCCTAGGATCTAAGTATAAAGCAATAAGCAAACGGACAATAACCACAAACAAACAACAATTAACATCAATCAACAAATCGATTCCTGACTGAGTTCCTGCATATCCCGTATTAGGAGAAAGCAAATCGAAAATCGGCTGAACTTCCGTAATAAAAAACATTTGTTGGGAAACGTGTTTTAGATTTGATGCTTGGGTTCACTTCAATACAAGTTCAGGGTTTCAGTCGTTTTTTCAAATCGAGTTCTGAATTAATTTAAACCGAAAGGCATTCAAACACTAAATAATTAGTCGAAACTACTCTGAACTCCATTTCCTTGAACTTTAGGCCTAAGACTGTTCTCTCGGACCGAAAAATTGTAGACAAAGACAAACAGAGGTCAACAGTATTTTAAAATAAACCAAAAGGTCTTTAAAAAATCATTAATTTGTTTACTTTTTCTTAATTAAAATATCTGATATCAAGTCCTTGGTATTAGTTTGTTGATAATAACAAGGTTAGTGTCTGAAAATACCTTAAATAAACTATTTTAATCTTTCTAAAATTGTTTACATGCTCAAAATAACAGTTATCTATATGATTTAGAAGCTTATAACCTTGTCAAACTCAATCAATAATAAATATTTATAAGAAATTATTTCAAGTTTAGGTTCATTGGAATCAACGGAACAAATATAGAGTTAACTCGGTTTCGATAATCGGTTTTCAAACTCGAATATAACCAATAAATAAATATTTGTCTTAAGATATAAGAACTCAAACTTTTGACAAACATTGGCCTCAAAAGTGTTGTCAAACCTATTGAACAAGACTTCGGAATCGCTTATTCGACACAAAAGCCATTCATTTGTAATCATTTGTAAATAAAATGCAACTTCACTAAAAACTCACGACTTTTGAGAACTTTTTCCAAACAATTTTGATTAGTTTTGTAATTAAAGTTATTGTAAGTATCAAAGTATGAGCCGTGAATTGCAATTTTCCCCCTATTCTACTCTTTGGAAGTCTTTTTCTTGGAAATAATTAAGATGTTTATGAAATAACTCGATAAACACTTATAACACACTTAAGGAAATTAATTTTTAGCGAAAGGCATATAAAAAGTTATTTTGCGATCCATTGAAAGCATTTCAACGAAAGCATACAATTATAACAAGAATTTGCATTTTTATGACAAAAATTGCGGCAAATATTTGCGTTCATATATGTAAAAGTGGTTTATTTTCACTTTCAATTTAATTTTAGTCTTGACTTTACTTATAATAACCTATTCTAGATTTGCGAAACTTTCCGATCCTTGTATTCTTAGAATTATGTCTAAAAGTAGTGACAAAACTGACCAAAGATTTAGGTCAGACGTCACTAATAACTAACTCTTCACTAATTCTATTCTAATATTTCAATACTATTTACGATTTACTACTCGTTTAGCTTAACATCTGTTTAACCTTTCATTCAATTTTGTATTTCTTTAATTCAATTGATTGTCAATAAATAATATAAACTTATTTTCAATTGTAATCATTTGAAAGTGATTTTACATATATTGATATTTAGATTAGTTTTTGTTAATTTAGTTGAGAACGATAGAGAAGGCAGAGAAAGGAAAGAGAGATCGCGATAAATGAATTTGTTTTACTCACGCCTTGAGTGCTAGCAAAAGGTAAAACGCCTTCGGAATGACGAGCATTTCCTGATTGGTCAGCACCGCAGCCACGATCTGGTCGGCCACGTAGTCGGGCTCCAGAATAGGTATTATACTACAAACACAATTAGATTCTGTGATCTGTCGATCAGACATACCTCGAGTCAACGCCAGCAAACATTCCAGTGTTGATAAAGAATGGACAGACAACTGTTGAATGGATACCATTATAGCCATCGCATTGCAGTTCCAATCGGAGAGACTCTTCGAGACCGACCGCAGCGAACTTTGACGCACAATAGTCGGCCAAACGGACACTTCCGCTGAGACCAGCGATGGAGGCGATGGACACCAAATGTCCGTAACCTTTCTTATCAGGGTTTCGGTTCGATGTCATCATTTCGGGCAAAAAGGCTTTAATAGTCTATAATTGAGAAACAAACAAATAAAATTAAAACCAAGTTACATTTAACCTATTCTATCAAGTTAAATATCATAAAGTCGCATTTGGATTTGGTCATTCTCTGTTCATATATGAAAGCTACTGATTTTATTATTTACTCATCATGGAACATCTCATTGAGATTTAGATCATTAATCAATAATTATTTGTGATTTTTTTGGATAGCTTGAGAATTGGCATTTGAAATGACATTTGATCAAGATGAATAATGTTTTGTGTTTGTAAACAATTGGATTTCGCAGTTAATTTAGAAATAGCTAATCTATAATTAAATTAAAAGTCTGATAAGTATTGAATGGGTTTAAATAAAAGTTTATAAAAGTTTTGATTAGTTTTCAATTCAATTGTTTTAATGATTTTGCAATTTATTTGTTTCGCAATCCATTGTATATATCGGTAATGGAATAGTCATGTCGTGAAACTACCGGTTCGTTGGCTATCAATCATTTTATGCCAATCATAGCTCTTGTGATTGTTTTTTACCCAAATCTCAATTTTCGGTTAGACTTCTAAAGAAATTCAGTCAACAATTCAGTCAAATTCAGTGAATTATGTTTTGATTGTTTTGTTTCAATAGACGACCTGATTATTGGGGACGGAAGTCATAGTTGGACCGGAAGTGATGTCATTCAATACATTGATTTGGATATTATTATAGGGTATATAGTTTTAATATGAAAAATACCATGTTAACTTGTTTGACCAACTTGACCAAAAAGTCATAACTATTTTAAATAAGTTATTGCAAACAATATTAAAGTCGTTTTATCTCATTTTTATTATTAATATTCCATATATTCTTTCAAAACAATGCATTTTCACAATAAATGGCGAATCGAATCGAAAACAGATAATAAAAAGAAACAAAAATACGATTAATAATGGTTTTGAAACTACAATAGATTTGTGTCTTTTATTGTCTTCTGTTTGGCTCACAATTCACAAAAGGGCTATAGTTTTATGGTTATTGCAATCTTTCCCTCAATCCTGTGATTTACCACATCGTGAAGAAGATTCTGAGCTGAAGTTCTTGGTCTTCCTCTCGATTCGTGTGATCGGCAATAAAAAGTAATTCTATTTTTGTTAGGTTTTATGAAAATCTTTTAATGGAAAACAATTCCTCATAGCTTTGGGCATGAATTCAATTGAAACTTTCCTGTGATGACACTCATCACGAATATAAATTATTTATCATGCTAATTTCCAGATTTTCCCTTAATTCAAGTAATTTTCCAAATAATTTCCTGATTGATGATCGCATTAACATTAAAATTGATCAACAAATTTGATGTCACGAAGGAATAGGAATTAGTTGTCATTAAAATGAACATCAATTCTACTGACACTTCATAACTAGCAAATCGATAAAATGTTCGTTCAATTAGACAAAACGACCTGTACTTTGACAGACACCACATGTCACATATTTTTCTTCGACATATTATTAATTGTAAACAAGATTATTTTAATTTCATGTCCTGTCCTCTTATCTGTCGGCACAGACTCCGCCCAACTCTTAGGCATAGATTGCGTGAACTGTTTGTTCGTCACTCGACTCAAGAGATCTGTTTGTTTGTTATATTCTTGTTCTTAGAGACAAATTGGTTGCAAATGAAAAACCTTTTATATTGTCTGAAAATTGCCAAACTTTAACCCAAACCGATCGGATTGGACTGACCTTCACATATCTATTCTCTGAACACATTTGCATAGAGGGCTCATTGACGCACATCAAAGCCGGGATGAGTTGCCCGGGGGTAGGATTGCAGTGGTTTTCCCTCACTCTAACTGTTTTCCATCGAAATCTCAATTGTTTTGTAGTTCAAGACTGTCGACCACTTATTTTGAGCCATTCCTTTACAACAGTTCTTAGAAGTGGTTTGTATTGTTTGATATCGAAAATTTTGATGATATTTGAAGATCTGTTTCTCTGATTTGTCAGTTGGAATTGAATCCGAGCTCATTTTGTGCTAATTGATTCTGTTCTCATTCGTGTCTCAATCAAAGAGCAAAGTGCGAGTCATTATCTTCAGAACAAAATATCTCATTCTTAGCGACCAAACAATTCTCGGCTTCTTATCGGTCAATACATTTCGAGCTAATGATCCGGCGATCGATCTATTGCTCAATCAAATGAAAATTATTGGCGTTTCGGGAAAACTTTGGCCGAAATTATTTTCGACCATTAATTGCTCTTTTCTTAGTCTCAATAAAGTGTTCGACAAAGTCTTGATCACTAATTACCGATCAATACCTCGATTACTAACAAAACAAATATTTCGCTCATAATTACAGAGAGAGTGAGAGACAGAAACAGAGATTTTATGACTAGATTTTCAAAGGTATCCTATTTTAGCCACTCCTAAAACAAGGTAGGGCGATGCCCAGTTACCCAAAGTTACCTGGTTTATCATTTTAGGCTTATCTTGATAATCTGGAAAGAGGGAGAGGTAGGGAGAGAGAGAGACCAGGGGAGAGAGAGAGAGAGAGACCGGGAGAGATAATCCAGACTTCTATATGAATATAAAATAATCGAATTTTTCGAGTCTTTTAACTCAAATAATGTAATAAAGACTTTTGAAAAGAGACTGAAAGAGAATTAACAGTAATCTCCAAAAGCATTGCAGACATAGAGTCGACGACAATAACAGTCGCTATTATTTCGTCGATTGACTGCTAAAACACTTTTTATCATATTTTTCGTTATATGGACTCAACTTCTATATGCCTTTCCTTTTGCTAAACGCTATTATAATAGTTATCACAATAAATGAGACAAATATTAAACGCTATAAAAGTTAGACTAATGTAAGACTAGTATAGGAATAACTGGTTTAGTGGTCGAGGAATAAGAATATTGAATCCAATATATGTCTAACGACTAATGGAATTCTGTAATAAACCTAAAATATATTAAATTTTATTCCGTATAAGAATCTGATAATAAAATCTTATAGCATTCGAAATATGAATAATCTTTTTAAACATTTTTGAATAAGTCTTCCAAACATTATTAAAGACTTTTATCTCTAATTATTTATTATTTTTAATTCCATATATTCTTTCAAAGCAATGGATGTCCAGAATTAATGGCGAATCGGTTCGAAAACAGATAATAAAGTAGAATAAAGAATAACAAAAAGCCGGTTAATAATGGTTTTGAAAGTGCAATAGATTTTTGTGTCCTTTCATTGTCTTCTCTTTGGCTCACAATTCACGAAATTCTCAGTCAATATGTGTTTGACTTTCGGATAACTTTTTATTTTTGATAATATATTGACTCCGAGTCTGACATTCAATAAAATTATAGTTTTTCTCAGCCTTTGATTTGTTACGAAAAGTCAGCGAATATTATTAATATCAGACAATCTGTTACCAACTCTTCACTTGTCCTCACCATATATTGATCCCTTTTGATCCAATCAGACCTATTCAGACTAATCAGATCCCAATCCCTGTCCCGAACCGATTTAATGGCAAAACTTTCTTAATTAGACAATAATTATCTTTTAATGAATAAATAATTAGACGATTTTAATTGATCGCGATATCAAAACTTAATTGAATAATTCAGCGCTAGATTTAGCTCTAAAGCCATTCTACCCATTGTGAGCCCATTGAGCCCATTGTGAACCTATAGAATAACCATTTGAGAATCAATAGACTGGTTAATGTGTATTAGAAGAGGAATAGAGTTTCAAATGATTGCCTCAAATATTGATTACTTTCAAACACTTATCCCATAAATAAGTTTCGCTTCAAATGAGACTTAAAATTGTAATTAATTAACAAAAGAATTGAATAATTGATTGCTATTTAGGCCATAAATGGATAAGTTTTGCGTCAAATTTAAACTAAAGATATCGAAATCTGGAGAAAAACATTCGTCACATTCCTCTCTATCCCTCTTCGAACCACTTTTTGCAAGATTAATGTTCAACAAAATCAATATAAGTTTGGGAAATGTTTTGAATTAATGGCAAAACTAGTGAAACGAAATTAAAGATGACTTCGATTTCATATGAAGTATTGACTCCAAAGACAACTCAAAGCAGTCTTTACTTGAATACCAATCAATAATGTATTGATGTCTTCGCTCAAGAAGTAGTCAGAAGAATAATAATAATAAAATGACAGTCAGTTATCTGTCACTCGATTCTCAAAAATGATTATATTATATATTATGTGAAACATGTGTTTATAAGAAGTGTTACTTTGAAGACATTGCGAACGAAGTCTTATATATCAGGTGTCAAACACTTTTACCACTTTTTCTATGATTATGATCAGAGTTAGGCATTCAATAGGCGTATGAAATACTTATAGCTCACAACACTAGTCCTTAGTTATAGAAATCCAATGATTTGATATGAGTTCTTAGTTTAGTTTTATCGATGCTTTTCAGAGATAACTGTTGTTTGAAAGTCACAAATAGACTCCAAACAGACGAAGAGATAGTCAGTTAAATACTGTCAAAGATATGATAACAATTATCAAGGCATCTGTCGAAGCCAGAGCTTTGCAAAGCTGGCAAAGTTTCAAATATCAAGTGTCAAACTATTGAAAAAAGTGAAAAAAGATGTAACTTTGCAGAAGATTCTTCGCGAGCTATGGTTGAGTGAACACCAATGATATCAAATCAGTGATCAGTCAATTGGTTTGTCTCATGGATTGAGACAAAGATTGAGTAATTGAAACAAAGATTACTGACCCAGAAGTGAGAGATTGCGTTCACTTCAAAAGTTTTGATGATTTTCTCGTCCGGAGTCTCCAAAAAGCGTTTTCCGCTAACGATTCCCGCGTTATTGATCAGTATTGTGACGGTTCCGACCTCTTGTCGGACACGATTGGCCGTATCGTAGACCGCATTCCGGTCGGAGACATCACACACATAGCTATGGGCCGATTGTTTGCCGATCTGTTTCACCTGACGACAGGTCTCGTTGAGTCCGGTCTCGTTTAGATCCCAGACCACAACCTTAGCGCCCAATTTCGCGAACCGGACCGCCAAAAGTCGACCCAAACCACTGCCGCCACCAGTGATGAGCACTATTTCGTTGTCCACAGCTTTGTATCGAAGACTCTTCGGTACGAAGAAGAGGACAATCCCTTCCAACCAATACCAGAGAAGAACCGAAAGGTCGGCAAATATTTGCAGAATTTGATTCATTCTTGGGATTAATGTTTTGCTTTGTTTTACAATTCTTTTGCGATAATTCCCTTTAATTACAAAGGATTTGGTTTTTAAACTCAATTCAAATCCGATTTCACAACCGATACAAACGTTTTCGGATTACTTTTGATAAGTACTTAATATAACTTTGTTTTACTGTATATTAAAACTGAATTGAAATTAAAATCAATTGTTTTTATCACTAATTGTAAAATGAAATACTAATTTAGTAAAACTTGAAAACTTTTCGCACAACTGAAGGGCAAGTTTAGGATCACAAACAACTTTATACAACTCGATGGCTGTGCGACGGCTGTGCGACAGCTTTGGCTTCACTACTGAGAACTAGAAGTGAAGTCTCTCTCCAAACGCTTTTCCACTTTCAGTCCGCCTCTACCTCTGCCGACAACGACTCCGCCTCTCATTACAGTTCATCTAACCCTCAATGAGATAACTTCGAGAGCAATACATCATTGGAAGGTTTGAGTGGAAATTATAGTGGAAAAGTATAGGGATAGTGGGCTTTTATGCAAAGGGTTTATTCTTTATAAAAGTTAGAATAGATATACAAATCATTAAATAAATTGTGAGAAAAGTAATGAAATTAAAAGGAATTAATTGATAGTAAGAATGGTTAACACTGTTTGACAACATTAAGATTGAAAGCACTTCTGCTAAGAATGTCCGCCGAGTGCTTGTCGTAGACCCGCTTCACTTCGGCCAAGCCTTGGTTGGCATCGATGGTCACTACGGGTGCCGGTAATCCATATTTAGATCCGTCGCCCAAAAGCCAGTTGTCGTGCAATTCATGTAAGTCTTTGAGGTATTCGAGGGTCAGGTTCTGCTCTTCGGTTCGGTTCCGCTTTCGGATCCTTTCGATGGCCACTTCGGGATCGGTTCGGAGGTATATAATGAGATCAATGCCAACATTGGGTTCGTTTTTGACCAAATACTTGAACCACTCGTCGAGAATAACGTACTCTTCGGGTCTCATATGTGACCGACGGTAGAGGTTCTCAACAAAGCAATAACGGGCGGAATAGAGGGTCCGTTCCATGAGTTTGACGGCCACTTCGGGTGACTTCGGCGGCTTCTGATGGACCTCAAGCATCGACAACTGGACGTATGACTGAAAAGGAAAACACCAGCGATTGATGTCTTCGGACAAGAGTTGAAAGAGATTGAGTCCTCTGACGTCTCGCCATTTGTCGATCGGTTCGCCGAAACACTCGATGTGTTTGGAACTGTCCTTATTATAGGTCTGGAGATGTCTTAAGAACGTTGTCTTCCCCGACCCGATGTTGCCCTCGACGGCAATCGTGGTGTAGGTCTTCTCTGAAGAGCACATCATCGCTGATCGGCACGACTGGGATCTGCTCTGCAGAAGAGTCTTAAGTATTTTGAATGACATTTTGTTTAGTTCTTCATCTGATCCCAAATCTGATGCAATACTCAAACAATGTCTAACTTTTCAAACGTTTTCGTGATTTTGTTGTTTTGTTTTCATTTGACTTACGTTTGCGTTGACTCGAGAGACGACTCAATACAAGTCAACCAATTGGACAACAATTGAGACCAAATGTGTCCTAAAGTTAGTTAAAACTAATTCTAATTAAGTATTAAAAGAGAATTAAATCTTAAATAAAAGTTTACTTTTGTATCATTTGATTGATTACACAATGATTTTTGCGCCAAAACTTTTGCCGCTCTTCAGACCACGTGTTCAGAGCATCGCCTCCTTTGAGGGCTGTCCTCAAAGTCTAGACTTTGATAACGAGTTCAATGATTTGTAATAAAAGCTGTAAATTATATCTAAAAAGTTGTTTAAATGTTATAAAATACCAAAAATTAAAAAATTCAACGAAAATAATAGGTTTAAGAAAAATAATGAAAATTAGGAAAACCAGTTAACTATAGGTAACTGGGCGTCGCCCTACCTTATTTCAGGGGGGGCTTAGATACCTTGAAAAATTCAAATCACGAAATATCAATCAAATAGAAACTGCGATACATTTTATTCAAATTACAGACACTTTACTGAAATTTTATACAAATTTAATGATTGAGAAGCGGTTAAATGTCACGAATGAAGACTTCTTCGACTTCTTATGTCATATTATACTTCTTTTTCAAGTCTTCCATTTCCTCCAACTTCTTGTTGGCATCGATTTGTTTGAAAGCCTTTCGCAAAGATAAGAGTTATTTCAGAAACAATTAGAAACCGACCGAACGAGTGGTCGGTCTTGAGATAAATACCCGATTCGGCTGATAGTAGAGAACCACTAAATACCGGTTACAGACATTAAAACCCGATAAGTGGTCGCACGCGTTCTTCGCGTCGAAGATGTCCTCAAAGACAACAAATGCCGTGCCTTTGGTCTCTTGAGTGTTACCTCTGAAGGAGATTAATGGTTAAGATATCGGTCATTGAAAGACATTGAATGTTCACTTACAGTCTTATCTGCCGAATGGCTCCGTATTTACCGAAGATATCGTACATCTCTTCGGATGTTATCTTATATGGAAGGTTACGGACATATAAAATGCGGTTCACTTCGGGTGGAAGTCTTACCTATGGATCAGATGAACAAAAGGTAAGTAATTGATCGCAAAGTCGGCTCTAATGTCCGATTGACAGAAAATGAGACAATACTTACGTTTGCCTTCTTCTGCAATGCTTGCATCGCCATCTTGGATGTGATTGGAAGTGATGGTCAAACTAATTATCTTAAAATGTCTTCGGATTTAATTGAATTCACGTAACGTTTTGTTGTGTTTTAAATGTCTGACAAACCGTTTCTATGGTAACGCTTGTCACAGACTGAGGACACGAATCGGCGCTCAAATCAAACCATTTTCAGTGAATTAAAGGCGCGAATAATCAAAGAATTTAATTAATTTAAAGAGTTATCAAACTCGGAGAAAATTATACAAATAATTGTTTACAAAATTAAAGACAAAAATCATAAATAAATGGAAAAATCAAAGAAAAAATTGTATTTTTGGGTCTAAAGTGGTTATGACTTTAAAGAAGTCGGAGACGACCGGAAACCAAATCCACGCGATCTGTCTGTCCGTAAATGCAGAGAACAGTTGTTGAGCCCGACTTGACCTGAGTCTTGCCGGCGTCCTGAACCAAATACGTCGGTAAACCCAACTCAAGAGCCTTTTTCTCCAACTCTATCAGGTGTTGAGTCGTCTCTCCTTTCAATACGATTTTCGTTTCGCCGAATTCGAACCATCGGATCAAAGATTCACCGAATTTGGACTCGTCTTGAAGTAGAATCTGATGCATACCGAGCGCCGCGTGAGCCACCTGTGCGGCGATCTTCCCGACGCCCATTTCGAGGCTCGAGTTGACCACAAAAACCATTTTATAGACTTCATTCCCGATAGACTCTGAAATAGCAAACATTTAAGTAACAGTTCTAAAGAAGTTCCAAATGTTCTAATGACAAACCGTGAGCTGATTCGGCGCCTGAAGAACCAGTAGAGGTTCCGATGTTGACCTCTAATTCCAATGGAGTGTCCAAATCCCGATCCGGGTTCTCAAAGATCCAATTGGTTGCCGATTCAATGCAGTGGTTGTTTGTATAGAACAGGGCTTTCTTCGCGGCCACAGCACTGATGCCCATCGCCATCAATGCCGACATCATCTCTGGATCGGGTGACCACTGCTTCGATCCTCGAGGAGTGGCTGTCGCGTCAGTACCAGTGCCGACACCCACTTGAACCGAAGCTATAGCCCCCGCCGGGTTCTGGCCGGCCGTCAGATGTTCGGCGCCGTCCGCTATTCCTCTGTCGTTATTCATAGCGGTCACCGATTTATGCAATTGTCTGAAGAATCGATTGTTTTGTCGTTCAGTCAAAGACTTTTTAATTGAAATCTCAATCAGTCTTTTAATTACAACTCTTGACATAAATTAAATACTTTTTAAACATTTGTTTAAACCGTTAAACGAATTGAAATCAAAATTAATTAAAATTCAATTCAATTCAAATCAAAACAAACATTGCATTGGATTTAAATCCCAATCCATTCACAAACAAAGTGACCGTAAAGTCATTGTTTCCGGGATTTGAGACCAAAGAAACAGATAATTAATTTATTGTTCAAATATTGTTTTGTTCTTTAAATACTAATATTTATTCATTTAATTAACTAATTTTTAATAAGTTTTAATTGTTTTGTTGAAAACCTATAATTAATTGATGGAAACGCTTCACTTGAATCTCAAAACCCGATCGTAATTATGATCTGATATAATGTTAACGTTGTTTATGAAGAGTTCCTTTAAATGCTGTTTAAAAGGACTGAACTCTAAACACGTGTTTACACTCAAAATATCCCATTTGGAGCCAAAGTTTATCACAATGGGAAAGTCTAAGAAGTCAGGTCACCTGAAGGCGGTCAGGAATGTTCCCCTTCATCAGCAGATGGACGCCGACCGAGTGGTCAGACCTCGGGACAGACAGAAACAGACCGAAGACGTCGACGACATCGGCGCTCAAAACGTGAGTTTGTTTTCGGTTAAAACCGAATTAAATTCAATTGAATTGAACCAAACTTAAACCGATTATATCTGTTCTTCGATGACACCGATTGTGGCCATTAGTTTATCGACCCGAAGCTCAGCCGAAAGATCTTGTCGTCGGCACGAAAACAACAGTCAGAACTGGAGGAGGAGTTCGGTTTAGGGACCAGTGGTGGACAAACGACTCGCAAACAGACCAAACTTAGTGACAGACCCGACAGCGAAGCTTCCGATGAGTCCGACGGCGAGGGAGAAGAACCCAATGACTACAACGAGACCATCAAAAGCTTTTATGACGAGCTTAAGGTCGAAGTGGAGGACGAGAATGCTTTGGAACTGTTTATGAACAAGGATTCGGTCAAACGGAAGACTTTGGCCGACATTATCGCCGAAAAGATTAAGGAAAAAGAGACCGAAATACAGACACAACTGTCCGATGCGACCGGTGTTCGGGTCCACGATATGGACGAAAAAGTGGTCGATCTCTACAAAGGAGTTAAAGTAGTCCTATCTCGATATCGAAGCGGAAAACTTCCCAAAGCTTTTAAGATAATCCCTGCGTTGGCCAACTGGGAACAAGTGCTACACATCACCGAACCCGACAACTGGACCGCTGCAGCCATGTATGCGGCGACGCGTCTCTTCACGTCTAACCTAAAGGACCGAATGGCTCAGCGGTTCTTCAATTTGATTCTTTTGCCGCGAATCAGAGATGACATCGAAGAATACAAAAGACTTAATTTCCATTTATATCAATCGCTGAGGAAATCGCTTTTCAAGTCTGCGGCCTTTTTCAAAGGCATTATTCTTCCGTTGTGTGAGTCCGGGAACTGTACTCTTCGGGAAGCGATGATAATATCTTCAGTGATGGCCAAACATCACATACCTCTTCTCCACTCGTGTGCGGCAATGCTTAAGATCGCCGAAATGGACTATTCGGGCGCAAACTCTATATTCCTCCACACTTTGATCCGCAAGAAGTACGCCCTTCCCTACCGAGTGATCGATGGACTCGTTTACCACTTCCTGAGGTTCGCTAACGACAAGAGAGAACTACCGATCCTTTGGCATCAATGCCTTCTGGTCTTCATTCAGAACTATAAACAAGACCTGAGTTCTGAACAAAAGGACGCGATTCTGGAGTTATTGAGACTCAAATCTCATTATCAGATCACACCTGAGATAAGAAAAGAACTGCTAAACAGTCGGACCAGAGATGAAGAAGTGATGCCGAGTCTGGAAAGCGATGGGATGTCCAACAGTGCTGTCGACTCAAACACTGAGAGTATGGATGCATATAATTGAGTGATTCGTCTGTTTTGGTATAACTTTTATTAAATTAATTGTAAAAATATAATAATAAAGAAATGATTTTCCATCTTATATTAATTTGTTGTCATTAATCAAAATTATTTTTGAGAATATTATACATAAATAAAATACATTTAATAATTTGAATTTTCTCGGAGGAACTCGACTACAGTCTGGCTATCGATCGAAACTCAAGAATATCAGACAATTGAATGATTTGGGTCTGAATTACAAACAATCTATGAAAAACATAATCTTAATAATGAAGAAAAATGACTGTAAAATCAATTAATTGACAAAATATAATGTTTTTTATATGAAATGATTTTCAATCAAAAAATTTTAGTTAATATGAAATAAATTACAAAAAGGACTTTAAATCAAATTAAAATTTGATATAATTTCTCTATAATTTGACATTTTTTTAATTCCAATAAAAAATAAATGAAATAAAAATTATAAAACTATTTCTTTGATACACTTTTCGGCGCTTTTTGTTGACTTATATCAGAACGACTGGTAAGTGTCGACTCCGACGACCCGATAGATCCGTGACTGTCAGTGCTTTTTATTGGTTCTGAATATTATTTCATAATTAGTTGTAATCTAAGAACAATTGATTACCTCTTGTATGCAATGGACTGAAGAATGCGATCACAAAAGTCAGGAACAGAACTGTTATTATAACCACTGATAT
>JAQGAJ010000378.1:0-16069 GCA_034689365.1 Liebstadia similis | reverse complement strand
CAGTGAGTTACTGGGAGAACGAGGTAATTCTAATAAATAACATGGTTATAAATTAGATTAGACAAAGAATAGACGTTAATTGAGGGAAAGGTTTAAATTAAGGTAACGAATGCACGTAAGACAAGAATAACAAGATATGACAATATGAACAAAGGGCAAAATATTGATTATCACCTCCTGGGATGCTTTTCTTCTTTTTACGAGCCTTTTTAGCCTCTGTGTGTTTTTATATTATTATCAAGATGGTAAAAACGGTAACACACGGTAATTGTGTTTCAATGTGCGTGGATAATTTTGTTAATTGGTTTAGAATTTTTTGAATAAGATAGACACAATTCACACAATGATCATGATCATGGTCAATTTTTGAGTAGACATTGAGATTGAGTTTCACCGTGGATGGTAACAGTGTCAGTGTGTGTTTTTGTAGCAAGAACAATGCATTTTGAGTCAATTTTTGAGGACACAATCAAATGAAAGAGAAAAAGATAAAAAATTTCAATCAGAATCACACCACACTTAATTGTATTAACTAGGTAATAGTCTAGGTGTTAATCTATTGTGACTAAAGGGGGTGTGGGGCCGGGCCTGGGCTCGAATCTAACTCGAGATCAAATATTCAGTACTTATGAGCAATCAATTATCGATCAAAAGGAAATCTAATTACTGTAAAAATGGGGAAAAATTTCTAAATTATAAGTAATAATAATAATAATAATAATAATAATCTTAAATTAATGCAATATTTATAGTATATATGAGAATAACTGTTAATAAAAATCAATAATTTTATATCTAATTCGCAACGAATGCAATGCTTTTGCACTCTCTCTGGCGATCTATGGCCTGAAAAGTCCTTACAATTCAATCGATTATGATTGCGATCTGAGGGGAAGGGGGGGACCGGTTCTGCTAGTGGTCTAGTGTTAGGTCTAGTGTTGAGTATGTGATGAGACAAACCCTTTTTCATCTGTTTCTTTTGAGCGTCGTCTTCGGATTGTGCCGCACCTAACAGTGCAAATATGATACCCGCCTGGGAGTTGATGCCGACCGCGGTCACCACCATTCGGCCGCTGCCCTCCATCACGTGAGTGCCTGTGCACAGAAAGGACAGGCAAAGAGTCAGTCACTCGTCAGAGAATGAGTTTACACAAAAAGGATTGATTGAAAAATTACAAAAACAGGACAACAATGAGTCCAACGGTTATTATTTGAAATGTCATAACCAGGCCGTCAATCACTGAACCATTACCTGAGAAGAGCATCGGATCTGATTCGAGACCCTTCTTCACGTGATCTGATTCGCCGGTCAGAGAGCTTTCGTCGACCTTCAGGTCATTGCTTTGGATTATTACGCCGTCGGCCGGAAGTAAATCACCTGAAGATGAGAGAAATGAAGACATGGATCAGTTGATTGTATGTCGAAAAGCAAATACTGATTGAAAAATCAATGCACGACTGAATGCTAATTGACTTTCCAACAGAATATTCTGTGCTTTCAAAGCACAGGTAAGTAAAGCCTACCGTATTTCACTTGACATATATCGCCGACCACTAGTTCCGCCACTAAGAGCTGGATCACTTCACTGCCTCTGATCACAGAAAATTTATGCTCGTGTTCGATACGACTTTGCAGACCTGATGGTCAGGAGTGGACATCATTGCCGAAGACAAACCAAGAATAAAAATGTATTAGACTTTTGTTTGAAGAATACAATAACAGAATCACTAATCAATAGATTTACAACAAAAACAGATTTGAGTCGCGAAACCAGTGCTGACTATAAAGACAATTAACTACTGAAAAGACAACTGGAATACAACGATAGGGACAGAGTCGGGGAGAGGGAGGGAAAAGCAGAGCGAGTGTAAGATAGCTGTGAGAGTAAGTGAGAGAGGAATCGAGTGAAGAAAAGAACGATGAGATTGGAGTTAAAGGAGAGAATCGGAGGAATAAAAGTAATAGAAATGAGAGAAAGGAATGAATAGAAAGGAACGGATGATAAGGTCTAAGCGAATGGCACATCAAATATCAGTTGTAATCGAGGAAAGGGTGCGAAACCTCTGAACTGTCGCTCCTTAGTGTAGTCATTAAAGGCAGTTACGAGGACAACGATGATGACGGACACGAGAATGGCCGCCCCCTCTATCCAACCGGCCTCACTCTCGTCCTCGTGGTATCCGCCTCCTGGAAAGGGAGCAGAATGTGTTAGTGGACAGCCGTTATGTCGATCTGGTTGTGTAGCACTGGTTGTGTCGATCCGATGAGCCAACGATCGATACAATCGTTAAATGATCGCAATCGAGTGATGGCACAGGCATTGCACGGAACGGCACCAGAGCTCACACACAGACACATCAGAACACAGACCTCCTTCTTCTCCCTCGTCCTCTCCGGGCGGAGGCTTATAGAAGGCCAGTGCAAGCGATATGATGGCGGCCACCTCTAAGATGATCAGAGTCACGTCCTGCAGGGCCTCCCATACTAATTGTAAGAATGTCTTCGGGGGTTTCGGTGGAATCACATTTGCGCCGAACACTTCCCGCCTAAACTCCAAGTCTTTTGGGTTACCGGTCAGACCTAGAGTCGGGAGGAAGAGAGCGGTTAGACTCGCCAACAGAATCGGTGGTCATTGCAATTGGTTAGCACTGGTCGGGTGTGTGTGGGGTTCGGTGAGTGCGGTCGGATGTGCGGCACACGTTTGCACTGATGGGGACCGCAGTCATCACCGCCACTACCGCAGCACACAGTGACCTGAGCCGTGACCGGTGGGGTCGGGTGTGATCGGGAGCTATACCTTCGTTGGTTGAGGTTCGTAGGGCTTTACATATCTCTTGGACACTACCGAACTGTTGTTGAATCTTGGCGATACCCTCTTGACCTCTGTTGTCCATGAGCTCCCGGAGCTGCATAACACTGACCTCGAAAGGAGGCGGTCGGGGCTGTTCTGTGGCCATGATGGTGATGGTGGTGGTGGTGGGACTGCACTGACACTCTGTCCTCTAACCGAGTCAATTGTCAACTATCACCCAACCAGTCCTTTCTGGCCCTAAATCATCGCAAAACGTCACGAATTGTGTGCACTATTGACGACATTTTTAGTCTCTTCTTAGGACTACACATACTGTGGGAGAAGAGCACAGACACAGAGCACAGGCAGAGCACAGCCACTCATAGACGACTCGAAAGCACTGTTAGTTATCCCAAAGCGATATATACTTTGATATCGATTTCCCTCAACTGTTTATATAAGGCTTACATACTCTATGCCAGAGTCTATGCCAGTTGTGCGCCCGAGACTGCGCTCACCACCACTTCCACTACCGACGAATGGCCTCCCGAACAGTGGGCCCCACCCGAGACCCTAACTCAACCAATACAGACACTCCCCAACCGGTTAGGCGACCACTTTGCAGGTCAAGCCAGTGGTCATATCCTTGATAATAGCCATGATTGTTATCGCCCATCACTGCAGTTGTGCTTCGATGATCAAAAGTTTGTGACAATTCCTGTCTGACCTTGTCATGAGCTCGTGGTAGTCGAGCCCATCATAATTGTAGCTCAGGCTGATTGAGCTCAGGATAGTTTTTATGCTTTGCTGACTCGCGGTAGTCATTAGTGAAAACAGGTTTCCATTGATTTATGAAAACACTTTCAGTTATTTAATTGTAGTTTTAATCACAAGTGATCTCAAACTCTATAAATAGAGTTTTAATTATGAGATGAGTGAGGAAAGTATCTGACAATTGCAACTAGTAATTGGCTCATTTTTATCTTGTTATTTCCACTTTTCTAGTAAATAATTCAAGTTTTAATTGATTTATAAAATTGACGCAAACTTGGGAAAAAAGTTTTGATTGATTGTCTTTGTGTTTTTTGCTTGATAATTGTTATTTTACGACTTGGGTTAATTATGAGAAGTAACTATGTATCAGGGTCAGACCAAGGTCACTGTGATTTGTCGTATTTGGAAGTGAACATGGTGAAAAACCCGGATTCTTTCGACAAATTCTTGAGTCCATACGTTATTTGTGTTTTGCGGCAAAGAATCGGAATCGGAATCAGTTGTCAGGTCTCGACTCTGACGGCATCTAAGGTCAGGCAAACCGTTGACTACCTCGCGATTTAACCTCGATATGTATAAAATTAGCTCAACTTTATTAAATAATTTATGGCTGGCATTAAAATTACCTGAAATGGAAATCAATTGTTATCTACTTTGTTTGAACAGTTAATCTAGTACTTTGACAATTGTCAACCTTGTCATCCAAACAGAACTACACTTCAATCACAGCATTTATACTTCAAATAATTTCCCATTAGATTGTCGATCGATAAAATTACAAGTTGACAATACTTATCACATCATTTCACATATTTCAACAAATAACCTTGCATATTTTCTTAGAATTGTTGCGTATCCGGCTATAATTTGTCAAATAATAGAACATGTTCTTTAAGTTTAAAAGCTAGATCATCAATTTCATGTTCGTGTGCAATTTGACTTTTCCCTGAATCCATCAATTAATCTATTTTTATGCACTTATTTTATCAAAAGTTTAATTTCCAGCTCACATGATCATGGTGAATTTTAAAATAAGACAGTTTTTGGTTTTGATGAAATAAATGCTTTGATGACATGATCATTGCACTTAGAGAATAAAGTTTAGTTTTAAAAAAAATATAATTTAGGATAAAAATATCTTTATCAAATGTCTAAATTAATTGCCACCAAAAAGTATATATCTTGATTAATTTGCAAGTGATACAAAATTACAGTCTCTAAGTTAGAATAATCATCTCGATATCCAATCGAGGCATATTTTTTGAATAGAGAAATAATCGTTTGTGTGAACTATAATTTGACAGAGCATTTACTTCACTTTAACCATCATATTAGGCAAGGCAATTCAAAACTGTGAAAACGATCATATCGAAATGACCATTCTAACTCAGCGACTGTAACTTATTTAGAATTGTAAATTCTTCTCTAAATAAATCTTTTTGAGATAATTAATTTTTTTAATCCTAAACTTTGATTTTTATTTTTCTCCTAAATCTTTTTCTTTTTAACAAGATAATTATTTTGAAGAGCAATTAAGATAAACTAGGGATAATATTCAAACAAGAGCCAAAGTATCCACTCATTAGCTAAAGTAGACCTCTCCTAAGCTCTCGAGTGGTCTCAGTAGGCTCTAGTGAATAGGGTTGGGATCTGTTTGTCGTCAAAATGTCTTAAATATGGAAATACCTCGCGATATGTCTAACACTGATTGCACACCATTTGTCTCTACAATAAGTCTATTTATAATTAAACAAAACTATTAATAGCGGTCTTCGGATCGGAAGATGAGTCACATCTTAATTACACAAACAGTTTATAATCGTTTGAAACTCTATTGTAATTACAGTCGAGTCTCGATTTAGTTAATCACCAAATCGTCACTCATTTAAGTGTTTTTCGGCAACTTTTTTGTTGATTAGCTCTTTCGGCAGTCTTTGAGCCCATTGTGCCGTCAATCAAACCCAGCGATGAATAAGCAATAAATTTGGGCAAAAAAACTATAAAAATTCAGTGAAAAAGGTCATAAAACTTGTTAGACTGTACTCATTCTATGACTCTCTCGGTATATAAGACTAGAATTCTTGGCAATCACTTCAAGGAAGTGAAGTGTATTGAGTCAATTAACAAGATGAGCAAGGTTATTTGGCCATAGAGTCAATATATCGTGATTATACTAAATTTTAATAACAGTTTAATCATCATCAATAACAAGGTTCATATGTATCTTGCTTAAAATGCTAGTCTAGTCAGAAGAGTATTGCTAAATAATAAACATGATCAAAGTTTTTCAAAAGGATATTCAAATTCTAGCCAATAGTGAGACAAATCAAAACTAAAAACGTGTGAAAGAAATTTGAAAAACAAAATCATTTTTAAAATTACTGTTATTTCTGTAATCTTTCGCTGAAAACTATCAGAAGTTTAATCATAAATCCAAATGAATTTCAAAACTAAAATCAAAAATTAAATTTAATTATCAATTAGTGTCTAAACAATGGTCTTCTTTATTGTTGTTTTTGAGCCAATTTCTTCTTAAGACTCTCTGGCATTTCGGGCGGCGGTGGGCGCGGGAGTCGGTAGTAGACTTTGACCGCATCATAGATGAACCACTGGAGGGCCGTCAGTGTACCGATCATTATGATCCTCGGCGTCAATCCCTTCCACATACCTGTCCGGACATAAAACCCATTAGACTTTAGATGAATCAACACTTTTGAAGTCTTTCGACATTAGGTTAAGAATCGATTGTCACTTGATTTGCAAGAATGCCATCAATCATGAGATGATAGCAATTCACCGAAACCGAGTGATATTTGATTTTACACGATATGACTCATCTCAACAGCAATTCAGTCACTGTTGAGACTTAATTAGCGTGTAATCCATTTCGGAACCAATCAGTGATCAGATCTGAGATCAATTCAGATTAGATTAGATAAGAGTTAAGTCTAGAAACCAGTGATTCTTATAATTCTTGTGATTCTGATTCTTTTGATCTAATCATTATTGGTTCCAATAATTCCAAAGGTTTCGATGCTTACCAGCGAAGCCCAACTTCTTGAGCACTTGTCCAGCACTGCTTCCCTTGTCTTGATTCAACTTAGAGACTACCGTATCGGCCGGATGGGAGACAATCGCACAGAAGACACCGGCTATGGGACAGAGGAAAGTGTTAGCCAAATCAATGACCACTCAATAGGATTACCGATATATCCGGCGGCGAAGGTAACGATCAATTGCTCGCCTTTAGTACAATCGGCGCGAGGTTTCGGAACCACGTGTTTGTAGAGGAGCTCAACCGTACGCTCAAAGCAGGCGAACTTCATCATAGTATAGGGGATCTGACGCGACCACAACGGGACAATACCCTTGTAGAAGCCTCCAATACCTTCATTCTTCATGATCATTGGCGCCACAACTCGCAAATGAGGATGACAACCGGCCAATGTCTGCGCTCGCACTTTGCAGGCCTCCATCGGGCACAAGAGGATGTCGGCGAAGAACTCGGCTGAAGCACTGGCCGCCAGGTATAAGGATGTTCGCCATAAATATGCATTCTCTTCGCCAATGCCTTCCGCGTACATCTTCTTGAAGATCTCATAAAAACCAAACTTTCCTAAGCCCTGAAGAGAGTAACCGATGGCTGTGGGCGCCCAACCTCTGCCCAGACCTCGGACGCCTTCCTCCTTAAGAGTGACTGAGAAGCCATTGAAGATGCCCTTGTACTTCGCCGGGTCCACTTGGATCCGACACTTCACCAGATCCAGTGGTGTCAGTGCCGTATGAGTGATACCGCACGAGAGGATACCTCCGAGACCACAGAAGGCAAAGAATTTGCCGGAACCGTATTCACAACTGTCTCCCTGTTTGGACATGCTTTGCGATCACGAATTCTTCCTCTTAAGTGTTATCTATAGATAAGAAGTGAAAGTATCGATAAATTAGTGAAAGTATTGCGAAACAGTTGTTCAGAACCGGCGTTTCGGAGAATGACCTTCGGTTGAGTCCGGTTAGGGTTTAGGAGCTCTGGCGAGGGTCGGGTAGGTATGGGGTTCTAAACTCACGACTGGACATGAATCTGGTCAAGGATTCGGGTTTAAGGTCACTGCAAAGTATGTTATCAATCAGTTAATTGGGGTGAGATCTCAACACCGGTGACCATCAAATCGGTCCCAAACGAGTCTTCAGCAGTCGATGGCTCACCTGAAAAGTGGACAATCGATGGATGAATTGATGAATTCCTCTTCAGTGGTCTTCAGAGACACGCTTTGGGTCCACAACACCAGTGCTTGGATTCAATGTCAGCAAAATGTCAGTCAAAGTATAGGCACTGAACGCATACCCGACTCGAGTGCAGACCTCTGTTGTCACCGATCCGTACAAACCGGTCGTCCTCTTGAGGTCACTTTCAAAAGAGAAGTTCATAAACAAAGTAACCAACAATTAATGCCTTTCCTATTGGGAAATAATCTATAATTTTCCTCATTCTTGGTAATTAAATACCGGTTTGTTTTTGACGATACCATTTTTGTTTGACCAAACCTAGCTCACAAAATATTAAACAAGGTCTAACATATCTTAAAGTTTCTTATTCAGAGAATTTCAATACTTTATTTGAAAATCTCTAACAGAATATTCTGTAGAATCTGTACGTTATATACGAATATATGTGTAGTGAAGGCCAACACATGTCTCGGATGTGAAGATCACAGCAATGATCACCAAATTGTGGTCCCATTTGTTTGACTGCCATCTGAGGGACAACTCGTCGACAGTATTGCAGACAATAATTGGTTACAGTTTTAAGACATTCACTGATTTTGTGTCAATTTTTCCTAATCTATAGTGAAATCAAAATTAAATTTTAATTACAATCAATTAATTGTAATCAAAACCCAAATCATAATTGAATTTTTGATTTGATTTGAGCTTAAATTTTGTAAACAAAAGCCCAAAACCCTATTCAATGTCAGCCAAAATGTTTTGTCAAAAACTAAACTCGTTTTCAATAATCAGTAAATTAGTGAAAAACCGAAGAAACCTATCGACGGGTACTGTCCTCAGAGCACAGGTATGTAACATACGGTTGAATCACTACCACCACTAACCGACTTGTTCTTCAGATGACGGTCAGGGATGCGTTAAACAGTGCGATGGATGAAGAGATGGAAAGGGATGAGACTGTGTTCATAATGGGTGAAGAAGTGGCACAATATGATGGCGCTTATAAGATAACAAGAGGTCTGTGGAAGAAGTTTGGCGACAAACGTGTGATCGACACTCCAATCACTGAATATGGGTTCGCCGGTATCGCCACCGGAGCTGCGATGGTATGCATACTAGTGATGGACAATCACTTCCAGATCTAATACACTCTTATCTCTTACCTGAAGACCGGTCTCCGACCCATCTGTGAGTTCATGACATTTAACTTCGCGATGCAGGCCATCGATCATATCATCAATTCGGCCGCAAAGACCTTCTATATGTCTGCAGGAAATGTATGTCACATCTGATTACTCGTTAGTTATGATCACTACCGACGGTAATCCGATGCTATACCTATGCATAGGTCGCCGTTCCGATTGTGTTCCGCGGACCCAACGGTGCCGCAGCGGGAGTGGCCGCTCAGCACTCGCAGTGTTTTGCCGCCTGGTATTCGCAATGTCCTGGTCTTAAAGTAATATCACCATATTCTAGTGAAGATTGCAGAGGTCTGCTCAAGGCTGCCATTAGAGACCCCGATCCGGTCGTATTCCTCGAAAATGAAATTCTTTATGGACTGCCTTTTGAAGTGTCAGAAGAGGTCAAGTCTAAGGACTTTGTTTTGCCAATAGGAAAGGCAAAGATCGAGCGATCCGGCGATCGAATCACTTTAGTAGCGCACTCGATAGGCGTGAGGTCTGCTCTCGAAGCGGCCCAACAGCTGAGTGGCGCCGGTATTGAGACCGAAGTCATTAATTTAAGGACTTTGAGGCCGTTAGACATTGAGACTGTCATTAAATCTGTTATGAAAACGAATCACTTGATCACAGTCGAGGGCGGATGGCCTTACAGTGGGATCGGAGCTGAAGTCTGCGCCCGAGTTGTAGAAAGTGAGTTCAAATAAGAGCCTAATATCAGAATCTAATCTCATTTGTGACTAATCAGGTCCAGCCTTCGACTACTTGGACGCCCCCGTAATTCGTGTGACTGGTGCTGACGTTCCGATGCCATACACTCGATCACTGGAACCCTTAGCACTTCCGCAGTCCAATGATATAGTTATGGCCGTCAAAAAAGTTCTTAACATTCAATAGACATCACTAGTCATACACCGGTTGGACGACAATAAGGTTTTATTGCCATCAAAAGACTGATTCTGTTCTCAACTCATCTCACGATTAAAATTTGAATTAAATTCTGTTATTTGTTAGCAATTATTGGCCGGATTTGTAGATAACTATTGATTAGGTTTTGATTTTTAATTCCGTTTATTATTAATTAAAATAATTTATTTTAAATAAAATTTGAAGTTTTAATTCATAATTATTTGTCATTGAATTGGTTTGAGTGTCAAAAGGGTTGACCCATGTTATGAAAATTGCGTTCTTCGGACTCGCAATTCAAAAGTTTTGTTGATTGAGATAATGTTTAATTAAGAGCCAAAGGGCTTAATTAAGTTAAATTGAGCATAAATCTAACCGAATTAAGCCGTTCTTTCGCTATTTGGTTTATTTTGGCCTTAATAACAGGGGTGGCTAAACTTTCTCTGTCTAAGGGGTGGGGTTAGGTTAGGTTAGGCTATTAGGGGGAGTATTTTGGGGAGAAGGGGGGATTTGTTCAATTTTCGGTTAATCCGGTTTAAACGTGTAATTTAACTAAATTAGGACTTTATTTAACAGAATTAGGTAGTTTTTGCCGAATTTTTGGCTAAATTTGGCCAGTCTTTTGGATAAGTGTTATCTTGTTTTAAGGGGTATTCGTTCTGTTTTCATAAACAGTAATGAATGATTCCAAAAATTGCAGAGATCGAGGGAGGTTCCCATGGCATATGAGCCATCGGGAACTGGTTTTAGACGTGATTTAACCTTAATTTAATCTAAATTTAGCCATAATTTAACCAAATTTGATCGTAAAAACCCTAAATTTGCTTAATTTTGACCGAATTTAGCCGAATAATCGAAAAAAGGAAGATGTTTTATATTTTTATTCTCAGATAACAGTATTTGTGCTGATAATAGATTTGTTTATCGTGGTTGAGAAAGTTTGTGGTGATATTTCACCAGGACAAGTCTATTTTAATTGTCGAATTATAATTCTCTCAAATATAATGAACTACCCATAGAAGAAAAATATAATTGAATTTCTTGAAGATGTTTCTCTCAAACAGTCTGATAATCACTTCATTGACTTTGTAAAGATACACCTTGGTCATACAAGGGACTGATCAACCTTTGGTATGAACGAGGTATGAGTAAAACTTCTAGAAGAACATAGAATTAGACTTTGATGCTGATAAAACTTCGATAACATTGAAAAGTGCTTAGTTGACATTTTCCCATGCTGAAGTCATGATAATACAAGATTTTCATAGATAATATTTCAGCATATAAGCCGCACAGATCCAATGCTAGAACTCATGTTATACTTAACGTTATTCTGTCTGAATCTAATAAAGAATTTACACTAAAGAAGAAGTTCTTATTGTGGCCAGACGGGGCCGAGGGGCTCGGGGCCCCCGACGGAGAAAGAGATGAAGAGAGACCGGCTGTTCCGTGGATAGAGGTCTCTGACCAGTAAGCTAACCTAGGCTTGCGGTGATCTCTGCATAAACTTTACAGTGGTGGCAGCGGTGGGATTCGAACCCACGCCCTTTCGGACTGGTGCCTAAAACCAGCGCCTTAGACCGCTCGGCCACGCTACCTATGGAGAAGAAGTGGCTCCACCGCTCATAACCATCACTGATGGACTGACATTCGGTTTGAGACACAATCACCAACTCTTGATTGCGTCGGTTAATTGTTTTATCACTTCAGATGTCACTTAACGTCAATTTTGTTATTTCAAACTCCGGAATATATTTTTAAACAATAACTCAAAACTTTTTATATTAGACTTTAAATTATTTTTTGCCGAAAATAAAATCGAAGTTTGTTTTGAGAACTTTTGGTACAAATCTTATTGTAAATGAATACCGAGTTCTTCTCTCCAGACACTGACCAATAGTTGCGTTATCACAAAGAGACAGATTCGCGATCCCATCCGTTATTGTGTCTGATGTCAACTCTTGTATTCCGTGGAGATATGACTGATAGGCATCTCTTTGCAGAACCAGAAGACTTCGGGGCTCTGAAAGTATGGAGAATATTGGTTTCCGACCGCAATTCTCGGGTTCGTCTCCACTTATTTGTGTTCCCTTTTTATAAAAGTCTAATACAGTGTGAGAACCGGTGTTTATTGTGGCCACTGTTGGGTAGAAGAGGGGTCCGTCTTCGTGGGCCTGGAGTTCAGAACAAATATTAACAATATTTTTAATTAATTAGCAAATTTTAAATGGTAAATGTTGTAAATCCAAAAGAAACTTTCCCATTGTGATGTTTAAGGGAAAATGATAAACATAAATTGTACGTTTCATTCAAAGAAAATGTTAAAATGTCTTGGTTTACCATGATGCCCTGACCGGAAAGATATTCATTGATGAGGACGTGATTGGCGAGATTGCCACCAAAAATACCCATTGTGGAAAGTTTTGAAGTATAGGTCTGTAACCACTGTCAGAAACAAAACAAAAATAGTGTCCGACTTCGACCAAACTGTTCATACTTTTGGCATTTCCTCTCTGACCATACCCTTGGGATGCGGAAGACCGCCCCAGTTCTGGAGCCGACGATTGGAAAGGACTGTCCACTTGGGTTTAGGACTATTGACCACATTTTCGATCAGATTCTGCCCTTCACTCGAGTCGATAAAATTCTTCACGTAGTAAATGGATTCGGGAACCGATAGCTTCGGATTGAGATCTGTTAGTGATTGATATTTGACTCGAGAAGACATTTACCGAATCGGAAACCACTTTAAACCGATTTAAATCTTCCATAAAATCAATGAAAACAATAACAAAACCGAGAAATCGCTTATCGTTTCAAATATAGCGCAGACTTCTAGTGATGAGTCGAGGCTTGAGTTGAGTCGAGTCTCGAGTCCTAACTCTTCTCAACCATCGATTGACCTCTAAATCAGTCCAAGAAATCAATTGATTGCCATTGATTTGAAGCTATTCTACCGGTTATTAGTCAATAGTGGCCACAAATCGGTGTCTTTGAGCGGAACAGTTGTGGTGATATTTGATGTGATGATCGTCGAGACTCGGGCGAAGACATCACTAGTGATTTCGTCACATCTGGTGTCGAACCAAATGTTGAGATAAAAGGATTTAATATTTTGTTTAATTGTCTTTTGTTTGCCATTAATTGTGATATTACATGCATTTCGATGAAAACCAATGAAATGAGTGTCAGTCACAGCGCCAGACGTCAGATGCGGTTCAACGAAGCCGTCGAGACCAAGGACTTCATCGCCCGACCCTATCAGGTATTCCTCCCATTCCTCCAATTGCTTGCCTAAGACTGAAGGTCTTTGTCTGGTCTCAGATCGAGTTATATGAAGTCTGTAAGTCTCGAAACACAATCGTATGTCTGAACACCGGCTGCGGTAAGACATTCATCGCAGTGATGCTAATCAGACATTTGTCGCCGCAATGTCTGAATGAAGACAAACGAACTGTCTTTTTGGTGCCGACGGTTCCTCTGGTCTCACAACAGGCAACTGTTATCCGCACACACACTGACCTCCGAGTGGGAGAGTATTGCGGAACCGTTTACGACAACTGGACCAAAGAGATGTGGACCGAAGAGTTTAAACAGTTTGATGTGTTTGTGATGATCGACGAGATCTTTCGTCGAATACTATATCAGGGATTCATTAGTCTGTCAAAAGTCAATCTCATAGTCTTCGACGAAGCGCACCGAGCAGTCAAAAATCATCCCTATCGGGAGATTCTCCGGGTCTTCGACTCCTGTCCTTCTGACCAACAGCCAAGAATCCTGGGTCTCTCGGCCAGTCTTATTTCAAACAATGCTTCGCCCGAAATGCTTAAGATATTGATTCATAAACTCGAGGAAACAATGCGAAGCACTTGTGAGACCGCTTCCGATCTCAGAACAATCAACAAATACGCGGCCAAACCATGCGAAGAGACGATTGAATTCCTTCCTTTCAATATGACTGTCTCTAAGGAGATCCGTGAACTCAAAGTGATTGCCGATTCGTGCCTCCATTTCCTCGAAGATCTCGACTACGATTCTCTCAATCAAAAGAATGTCAACATTAATATCAAATCAATGTTGAGGTCTATTAAAGACACGCTCTATATCTTGTCAACGATGGGCGTCTGGTCGGCCCAACACGTATGTCGGCTCTATATAAGGGAATTAAGTGACACAATAGAGATGTTGCGCTCCACTAAGTCTTGTTATACGGCTCTGTTGTCAATGGTTTTGACCACACTTAACGTTACCGAAGTCCTGTTGACTCGCCTTCTCAATGATGTACCCAAAAAGGACCGGTTTGTGGTCTACACATCCCCTAAACTGTTAATTTTGGCCAAACAGTTGAAGCAATACAATCCGACCGCTAATCCAGATGTTTGTCAAACTCTTTGCGGAATTATTTTCGCCGAACGTCGGTCAGTGTCCAAAATTCTGTGTCTTTGGTTGCAAGCATTGGTCAAATCCAATCCGGAAGACTATTCCCACATCAAAGTAGACTTTGTGTTAGGCCACGGAGGAAGCAGTTCTGGAAGTAATTCCTTGTCTTTCATGAACAGCAGGAAACAAGAAGAAGCTCTAAAGAAGTTTCGGTCTCATGAGTGCAATCTTCTTGTGGCCACGTCTGTCCTCGAGGAAGGGCTCGATGTGCCAAGATGCAATTTGGTCATTAGGTACGATCCGCCCAAGACTTTCCGCGAATACATTCAAAGCAAAGGCAGAGCTCGGGCTGAAAAGGGAAGATATGTAATAATGATCGAGAAAAACGACAGATACATAAAAATGATGGGAAATCTCGAAAAATATAGACAAACAGAAAGTATTCTCAATGAAAGTTGTCATAACCGGTCGACTCCAACCGATGTTGAGATCGAAGACTCATTTGATGACCAGTTGGTTCCGCCTTATATCCTGTCCAATGGCGCGCGCGCGACACTCAACTCTGCGATCGCAATAATTAACAGATATTGTTTGAAACTTCCCTCCGATTCGTTCACTAAACTCACGCCTCAATATAGAATCGAAGAGCAATCGGACGGCCGTTTCATCTGTCGTCTAAGACTTCCGATAAATTCTCAAATAAGGCATGAAATAGTAAGCAATTCAATGCCAAACAAAATGATTGGCAAAAAGGCGGCCGCACTTAAAGCCGTCGAGATTTTACATAAGAAGAAAGAACTCGATGACAACTTTCTCCCAGTCGGCAAAGAAGCCATGGATTTCATTAAAGAGCTCGGTCTCGAACCACCCGATGATGAGGTTGAGAGAGTAGAAAAGGGTCCGCGACCGGGAACTACTAAACGAAGACAATATTACACTAAACTCGTGGCCGATGTCCTCAAAAAATATCCAATTGAACCAAACATCGAATGCTTTCTCTATGAATTCGAAATGAAGTTGAGTCGACCCATACCTGAAGAGCAGAATACAAGAGGCAGAAGAATAACAGATCCGGCGGAGACGACCAAGAATTTTGGGATTCTTACCACTCAGAAAGTTCCGCTCATATGTGACTTTCCTGTATTCACCCGATCCGGTGAAGTGACCGTTAAGTTAGTGCCCGTTCGAGACAGCATTCAACTGAACGCACAACAAATCGAAGAGCTCTCAGTGTTTCATATGTTCACATTCGCAGAAGTTCTTCGTCTCATCAAATATCCGCTTCAATTCGACCCAAAAAACGCAAATTCAAAGCATTTCATTGTTCCCATCGATGTGTTAAACAATGGCCAAAAAGATATTGATTGGGAGTTCGTATCTCTCATTAAACGCCATAAAGAATCGCCGCCCGACTCGGCTTCAATTGAAGAGAGGAAAAAGTTCTTCTTCGATGCCGACAGATATAAGGACGCGGTTGTCATTCCCTGGTATCGTAAAGATAAGCCGCAATTCTTCTTCTATGTGGCGGAGATCTGTTACAATCTCAGCCCCAGAAGTCCTTTTCCTGATGAGGGTTACGAAACCTTTGAGAAGTATTATTTGGGAAAATATAAAATCGAAATTTTAGACCGCAATCAACCACTTCTTGATGTTGATCACACCTCTGCCCGACTCAACCTTTTGACCCCACGATATGTCAACAGAAGGGGTATATCATTACCCGCCAGTACTGCGAAGACCAAAAAGGAAAAGCGGGAAAATCTCCAGCAAAAGCAGATCTTAATTCCCGAACTCTGTAACGTTCATCCCTTTCCC
>JAQGAJ010000377.1:0-16075 GCA_034689365.1 Liebstadia similis | reverse complement strand
TCCAAATAATTAAAAATATGTAAAACTCGTCATTAAATATACTAATAATTTATTTTATGTTTAATTAAAACATTTAATGACTTTTAAAGTAATGGAATTTTTATTT
Source organism: Liebstadia similis (assembly GCA_034689365.1). NCBI lineage: Eukaryota > Metazoa > Arthropoda > Arachnida > Sarcoptiformes > Liebstadiidae > Liebstadia > Liebstadia similis. Next base: position 15,969 of record JAQGAJ010000377.1, on the reverse strand, counting down.
TTATCAAACAATTTGTTCGTTTCAATAGATTTATAATGAATTTCATTGAAAAATAATTGTAATTCAGTTATAAAAATACAATTAAAAGCATTTATGAGACCATTGAGTGAACAATAAAGTTCATTAAAATTACATTCAATAAGAAGTTTACCTAAAATTAATTTAAATAAAATCACTTCTAATGTAATCAATGGTTAAGTCATTCAATCAATGGATAAACTTTGAAATTTTAACAACCATTACATTTCACATGAAATTCATTACAAAATCATTTAATATTACAATCGATTAAATAATTAATTAATTGAAATAATAATTAAAAATTGAGTATATCTTAGATAAGAATTGTATGGAAAGGAAAGCCTACAAAAGAGATGATCACTCGATGGCGAGCACTGATAGCCAGCACTCAAGGAATGAGTCGATGAGAAGATCGCTTCAAACAAATTGTTTTCATTAGTGATCGTAAAACCGATGATTTGTCTGATGAATGAGATTTCGAGTCCCTTTCGGCTCCCGAAGAGGGAAAACGTATTAAAAGTCACGATTAGTATAATCACGGAAGAGATGCACACAAATCACACAATCTCTGCGATGTCGGCCAACGATAGCCTCTTAGGTCTGTCCTGAGTTTGCTTTTTGGCGAACGATAGGAATATCTGTTCGAGTGTTGTGTCCCCGACCTGATAGTCCTCCAGATTGAGCTCTTCTTTGGCCTTTTCCATTATCTTAAATAAGAAGGACCACGTGACATTTGTGTCGGGTGGGATGTGATAGAAGATGAGGGTCTGGTGAATGTCTTTGAGCTGAGCGTTGGTCAGTCTGTCTTCGACATAGACCTGGACGTCGTCTAAGTAGTCTTCGTTCTGTGCAACTAAGTCTGGATTGATTTTGATGATAAGAGAATAACCTTGTCCAAACTTTGTGCGTAGATATTGAGTGGAACCGATGCATTTGAACTGTCCCGCGGCCATTATGGCGATCCGATCGCAAAGGGCTTCGCATTCATCCATCGAATGAGACGATAAGATAATAGAGGATCCGCTGTTGTATTGTATATCACTGATGGCGACCCACATCTTACGTCTGGCCACGGGATCCACACCAGAGGTCGGCTCATCCAATAGGACAACCGGAGGCGATCCAATCAGAGCCATAGCCAGTGATAGCTTTCGTTTATTACCGCCGCTGTAATTCTTGCACTTTCTTTGGGCGTGATTTTGAAGATCGACTTTCTTAATCATTTTCCCCACTTCTAGGGCTATATTGGCGTCGGATATACCTCGAAGTCTGCCGTAAAGATAAAGTGTTTCGAAACCGTTGAGTCGGTCAAGAAGTGCATCGAATTGAGGACAGTATCCGATTTGGGACTGATATCGGGTCTTATCGTTCATCAGGTCATAGGAATTGATATATGCGTTGCCGAAAGTGACCGATAGATCTCCGGTAAGCATACGGAAAGTGGTTGTCTTTCCGGCGCCATTGATTCCCAACAGACCGAAGAATTGTTCCTTTCCTACGGCGAAACTCAACTGATCCACAGCAAGAAACTTTCCATTTGTGTATCGTTTCATTAGGTTATGGACAACAATCGCCTCTTCGGACATATGACGAGAGCTAATGATCTTCTCAGCTCTTAAGCGTTCATCCATGACATCAGTGTCCGCTAGATTTGGCGGTTTGATTGTTTGCAAGTTAAAGGACTTCTTGTTGTGAGTGCCGAACATCGAACGGATTCCTTTCAACCAATCTTTTGATTTTCCATTGAAGACATTACCGAAAGTATTGGTATCGATGGCAAACAGAATCAGCCAATAGAGACATCCGTCCATTACGAGCATCGCTATCTCATCATTGACTCCGAGCCAATTGAACCAATAGAACGGGTGTTGGAAAATACATTCGTTGCCACAAACCTCTGAAAATATTACAAGATTAGGACATTGTTAGCAATTGCCAATCAAATTACACCCAATTGTGCATTATTTGAAATTTACCAAAGACTCTTCACCGTTATTCATCTAATTTATTCAATTTCCCATTGTGATTTACAATTAAATAGTTGTTTCCTCTTTTAATTTCCTAAATAAATAGTCGCTTAATTGTAATTATCGATCAACGAGGTGAAAACCCGATGAAAGCAAATTCCAATAATTCTAACCGAATTACATCCGTGTCTATCAGACCAGACGTTAGGTCACATAAACTATACCGGAGTGACGTTACCCGACGTCTATTATCTAATCGAAGTACATATCACTCTCCGATCCCTCAAATCTCGGCTAAACGTTTGACGTGAATATAAATTATGGGATTAGAAAACAATAAAGAAATGAAATAATCATTTCTCATATGATTCCCAGAGTAGGGACTGATATGTGATGATAAGGATTGCGAACATTAGGCATATTTGCACTCAAACTGATATACGACTGATGGCTAATCAATCATTCCTTTTTGATTTACATGCTTTTCCACGAAGAGAAGTAACATGGAAAATTATAAGACAGTTGAAAAATATGTTCTTGACTACATGGCGACCCTGAACTTATCAGCTATTGTAATAAATGAAGATTAATTATGGCTTTGACCTAGTCTTCAAAGTAGATATAAATATAAACAAGGCTAAGACTGAATGTATAAGAAAAGTTTCAAATAATGCTGGGTATTTGAGACACTGATCATTAGACCCACCGTCACAACACCGCTCAGGCTTCAGAATTTTCAATTCTTCCAATTCCGGGTTTGAGCGCTGACTCGCGGCGTAAATACCACAGAGAATGGCCCGAAGACTGGCCTGAAATTGGGCGCAAACGAGTCGAGTAGAGTCCAGAGTAAACAGTTTTTGAGTCCCTAATATCAGGGATACGACGGGAGACAATCGGGCGAACCACATAAGCGAGTAGAACATCCCTTTCACTTCGGCTGAAGACTTCTCCTCCAGAATAGTCTCGAAGAATGTTGCGATCACTCCCATTCCGATTCCAGTGATCACCGATATTAGACAAAGAATACCAAACGCTGTCGAAGGCTTTCGGAATAATGTCGACACCAGATATGCGAATGGAATGGCAGCCCATCCGAAGGATATGAACAACGATATGAACGCAACTGTAATAGACATCAAATCAGTTATCTCTTCATCAGATTTGACATTCTTTCGGTTGAAGACCAATCAATGTCTGTATTCTTCTAATGTTTATAATTATAATAATATAAAAATTCAAAATATTTTTAGTAAAACTATTTGCAGTATTTTTTTTATGTCTGTTATTAATTCGAAATTATTTGAACCCAGTTTTGAGAATATGTTGGGTAAATATTTTGGCCTAAATGATCATTTCATACTAAATAATGATTAAATACTTTTTATAAAAGCAATAAAAGTTATTAAACTCTCAAAATTATTATTTACGAGTATTTTGAATGCAATGATTGTTAACAAAAAGTAAGAGTTATTACTAAAAAATTGGTCAAAATTAAAGTCAAAAACTTGTTTTCGATTAAAAGTAAGGAAGAAATTATTGGAAAGTATTTGAATTGTGAAGACAAGAGTTAAGACTAAAGACAATTCAATTCAAATACAATTGGATTTTAAAATAATCTCTAAAAGTGTTTAAAAAGAATTGAGAAAAGAAAATGAAAATTGAGAACAAACTAGGGATGAGAAAGAAAATAATTCGAGAGTATCCTTGCTTTTCGATACTTTCCATCGATAATATGCTCGAAGTAACTTAAAATACTTGAATACTATCTTCCAAACAATTCCGGACATCCCTTTAGGAAAATATTGTAAATGTGTGTCCTTTCCTCTGAGTTAAAGACCTTGGCATCACTTGAAGATCCTTTTGTTGTAATATCATTGAAAATATCAAACAATTAACGAATAATAATGTGTTGTCTGATTGATAGGTGTGTTATATTTTGGCAAATGATCATGGTAATACTGGTAATGTGATGGTATTAGTGATAATGTGATGGTAATTCGATGAAATACAATATAATGCTCATTGAATTCACTTCAATTGTCATAATTTGACGAATCAATTGACGGATTACATAAGTAATGGCTATTCAGACATCAAATTAATCATTGGGTCTGTTCTCAGATCTTTGAAAAACAATAATATCTCAAATGGAAAATCCCATAAAATATTCGCCAAAATGTTCGATCAGTTCTTCACTTAAAATCCTTATAACAAAAGACATTAAAACTGTTGTCAATAATAGAATTTATAGATATATTTACAGTCAAAGAGCAGAGGAATATCAGTGCAGTTATGATAATCGAAAGATTGATCCATCAATATATTCATACATCCCAGGGTTAAATTATCTCTAATGTCTTGAATTGAAAGTATCATAAAAGCAAGAAAACATTTAAACATTTAAGCAGTAAATTATTGCATTTAATTTCATTAACAAATCCCAGACTGTTTTGTAATGCAGATTAGCTTTATTTTTAGTACATTTGTAAAGTTTATATGAAAACAAAGCTCATCCACCAAGGTTGTTTTGGGATTTTGGCACCAAATAATCAACAATCAACAGCGATAAATACCAGGGATAAACACCAAAGAGGGAAAATCTAAGGGGAAGGGCCCGGAATTGTCCCAATGCTATTCTACTTAGTCAGCAATAGATTCAGGGAATGTCTTCCTTTATCCGTCTCTGTGTTGGGTCAGCCAAAGGTGAACAGTTAAATATAGATTAACCTTGTCATTCATGTCATTCATTATAATGTGTTAATAATAAGCATTTAGTGAGTACTTCAGTACTTGAAATAATCAATTGTTTAATTGAATAGAATTTTTTGAAATTCAGTTTTTAAAATTGATTACTAATCAGTAATTTCTTGTGTTTAATGAGCGATGAATTTTGAATTGCAATTGTCTTTCAAAGAATTTTGAGGACATTTAAGTCCGAATTCGTGCGACACTTCAAAGGACATCGATTATTGCATTTATTGAAAACTTTCCTGATTTTCATTTGAATCGATTTTAATATTTAAATTCAAATCAATTAATAATAATTTCGAAATAAAGACTATTTCTTCGAATATATTAAAAGACATTTTATGATTGAATTTCCTTTTAATTATGATTTAAGTAATTATCGGCTGAGAGAGAGAGAGAGAGAGAGAGAGAGAGAGAGAGAGAGAGAGAGAAAGCGATGATTCCCTTAACAAAGAGTACTTACATTGAATGACATATTTCCATTTATTTATAAATTTCTTATCGATATAAAACTTATAAAATGAGTCCGCGATTTAAAACTAGAAATTCAACTAAAATATTTACGAAAAGGTAATTTTCATTTACTGGAGTAAAGCTAATAAACGAGGCGACAGAGAATTCATGAGATGTCTAAATAGATCTAAAAGTGATAATTATCTCTCAATTAATTTCTTTGTTAGTATTTATTAAGTCTAAGAATAAAGACGTTATCGAGAAATCCTTGGTTTTATAGAAAGAATAAATTCTTTTCAATCATTGTAATTGTAATTTCGAAATCACATAATCTATGACTGAAAACAAGATAATTAACAAAAATATAATTTGGTTTCTCTTTTTCATTGTATTGAAACCAATAGTTTTAATTGAATTTGTGAATTGTATTTAATGATTGCATCGATTGTAATACTATTTCCTAATTTCGAGACAACAGTCAGGCTTTGCAGACATTGTCTGTCGAATAACCCATTGGTTATAATTTGAATTGAATTAATTGAATGCAAATTGATTTGTATTGAAATTACATCGAATCTAATGGAGGTTTGAAATACTCATTGACTTAAGCGATAATCTGGACTTATATTATATAATAGGGAAATATGAGACAAACTTGCGTACATCTAACCAATCATACATATTATCCAAATCTCGATAAGACATTAAAAAAGTTGTTCAGTTAAGTAAGTTCTGCAGAAATTTAGGTCAAAGTTGTCTTCAATTCATTTTGAGATTTAGAAGAAGAAACAAAATTAACGGTAAATCGGAGAGAAAGTTGAACTGATATGCAGGTTAGGTCTCCTTCGCTAATGTTTAGATCGTTTTCACCTTATTTCACATCTCTCTCTCTCTCTCTCCAAACATTCTCATCACATCTGATTTACTTGAAGTCAGTAATCGTCATAAAAAAAACTGGAAAACAGATGAATAGAATCGGGAAATGGAAAAAATGATTTCACAAAAAACTATTCGAATGTTTGAATGGCATTAAAGAATAGAAACAAAACATTAAATGAAAGCAAAATTTCCTTCAAATTAAATCAAATATATTTCAGTCAATAATAAATTGGAATAATTTATGAAAAAAATGTTTTTATCGATATTTAATCAATGACTTACTCGTAGAGGAAAGTGTTGAGAAGTATAGCCCATATTGGAAAAGTCGATCCCATATCAAGAACACGAAGAACATTGTCCCGAAGTATAACAGATATATTGTGTAATCGAATATGAAGTTCGATAACCAGTACAGTCTTATACTAAGACCTGTCATCAGTTGCAAGAGTTTGGCCTAAGATTTAATTAAACGCAAATCAGGAAAAATTCAATTAAATCCTTGACATTTCAAAACATTTTTGTCAAACAAACTCAATTTGAAATACCTTTGAAACCCTTTCATGAGTCGGGAATAAGACATAAAACGCGGCAATAAATGAAACGGAAAATGGGATGAAAATACCTGTAAAGGGAACAAATCAAGTGATACCCAGTTCTGACCCAATGCTCGGGCACTTACTGTTGTAAACCCGTCCGAAGAAAGGCAGGAAAGCCGAGTGAGGATTGAAGTGTTCGAAAGTCTCTTGACTCAGACTAATGCCCACGTCTTCGGGTTTGATAAGAGTTGTGTTCGACTCTATCACTAACTTCTTGAGCAAAGCATTGTAGAGAATGTTGACACTAATGGGTAGACTGTGATGGGCCTCCCCATTATACCAGGCTATGTATACATTCCTATTGCGATACTTTTCCACTGAACCCCCGACTAACCATTGAGTGCGATAGACATTCAAGTCTTTGACCGAATCGTTCAGTAATTTTTCCGTTGGATCTTCAGTGAAATTATAAGCCGTGATATGTTCGTTCTTTGCTTCTGTTATATAATAAGGTCCGTAGGATTCGGGTAAATGTCCGATCTCATAGTAGAAGCCATACAGGGGTTCTTGATATCCAGCACTAATCGTATTTAAATCCAGTTTCCAATTCGGTGTCCTATTTGTTGAATTGACGGTAGTCTCGATCAGACCTAACACAGCGAACACACAACCGATGGCAATACCAAGAATCGGAACTATCGTTCGGGTCGACCGCTTCATGTCGTGCGTGCGTTTGGCCAGAAGTGCCTTCAGTTTGAGAAGTGTGAGCTCGCGTTTGGACTGGACTTTGATTGTCTGGACTTCAGTGTATTTTTTGAACTCATTGTTGTTATTGTTAATCAAATTTGTTAAATGAATGCCGTTTTCGATCTGAACCGACTTCTTGGGAAGCATTGGCTTCTTTGCGTTCTCCATATCGATCACCTGTCGATGGATTCAATCGATTCAGTCATTGATTTACTTAATTTTAATAATCAGAGAAATTAAAAGCAATTTTCAATTAACATAATATGTTTAACTCAAAAGTTAAATAAAAGTTTAGATTAAAATGTGATAACAAATCGAACCGAAAACTGGAATTCAAGACATTTTGCTCAACAGTTTTGAATAAAAACATCAAAAACTAAAACTAAACTCCAATTAAAGTTATAATAAATAAATTTGAAATTAAAAAAAATTACTAATCATTAGAAGCATTAAAGGCTGTGAAAAATTTGGACTCGATTTTCAAAGTTATCGATGAATTGAGAAATAAAAGTAACTTTAAAATTGAAATTTGATTCAAACAAACATTTAGTGCAAAAACGATTCTGACCTTTAAAAAGACGTCATCCATGGAGGAGACATTGACACCGCACGAGAAGACTCCCAGATTGGCCTTATTCTTGTCTAATTCGTCGAAAAAGTCGGGCAGAAATCGGGTGTCGTCGGAGTCGATGCCGAACCGGATCTCATTTGCCGTTTCGTTTTCAAGACTAATGTTTGGTAAAAACTTTCTGATGAAAGGCATAAAAGTTTCGTTTTTGAAGTCTTCTGATTTGGCGATTCTTAAGTGATAACCACCGGCATAGGCCTTCTTGAGGAACAGAGAAGTGCCGCAACAGATCACTTTGCCCTGAGACATGATAGCGATACGATCACCCAACACATCCGCCTCTTCCATCCAATGGGTCGACAACATTATCAGTCGTTCCTTACGGATGGAGAGAAGGAAATCCCAGACACCTCTGCGCGCCTCCGGATCCAAACCAGAGGTCGGTTCGTCCAGAATCAAGATCTTTGTGTTGTTGATCATTGCCATTCCCAAAGAAAGGCGTCGTTTCATTCCTCCCGAAAGATCTTTGGAAAGGACTCTCCGTTTAAAACTGAGACCCAACTGATCTAATATTTGAGTTATTTCTGAGGAGATTCGGGCAGAAGGACAGCCCTTAACGGTGGCAAAGAGTTTAAGATGTTCTTCGCAGGTCAGTTCATCATAGAGGACATCGTGTTGCGGACAGAGACCCATCTTTTTACGGGCGTCTTCTGGATTTTTAATGGCATCGATACCATCGACCACTAATTTACCACTGGTCGGCGTATAGAGACCGGTTAACATGGAGGCAAAAGTGGTCTTCCCGGCCCCGTTGTGGCCAAGAAGTACGGTAATCTGGCCATGGTAAATTTTGAGGGTCACGTTCTTTACGGCTACTTTCTCGGCAAACTCTTTGCGCAGTTCGTCGGCCACAATACCGACCCTCAAGTCGTGAGGGTCTGTCTCGAAGTAAGTGTTGGACTTCTTGACCTCATCGAAGGCCTCGTTGTCGAAGCCGTCCAATGTCTTACATCTGACATTGCTTTTGGTGTTATAGACTCGGAACACATCGAAGTACCAGATTATGAAACCATAGACAAGACAAGAGCACAGCATAGCACAGATGACCGTCAAAATGCTCAGATAGTTATAAAGTGGTAATACATTCATCAGGTTCTTCCAGTCCGCAGAATACACTTGATATTGAGATACAAAGGTTCCGTACGCCGCGTATACCTCGCACTCAACCAATATCTCATTCACCACTTTAAGAGCATAGTTCGGGATCAGACACAGGACTAAGTGAAACCACTCGGGCATCTTAATCAGACCCGATGTCTCGGTCAGACCCGCCCTCTTCTCAAAGAGCATTCCGACCACTTCTTGGACGGACAGCCAGACTATGAACCCGATTATCATAGCATTGGTGGGCTTTCGGAAGAAAACCGATAACATCATACCTGTAGAGACCAAGTTTGGTTAGTTTAGGCTAAAGCTTGACTTAAAACTATTTCCCACAAGAATTTCCGTCAATTCCTATCGGCATAACCTCAGGTCAGAGATAAAAGTTCAGTGAAAATATGAGGATTTGGTTGTGAAGGGACTAAACCAGACAGAGATTAATTTCTAAATCGCTTAATTTGTCAAATTCTAAACAAAAGACTCAACTAATTGGGAGGTTTAAAGTTTTCCACTAATAATTATTATTATTTGCGCCCAATTTATTTGACCCAATCATTGGGAAATTCTTTAGTTGTTATTAATTTGAAAATTAATTGCTTTAAAGCAACGAATCGATAGAAGTATATATTTAGAGAAAGGTTTGGGTTTGGGTCTGGTCTGGAATGCTATGGGAAGGCAAATAACACGATCGAGATTTAGATATTAGTAGAATTGCAATTAGATTAGAGTTAGGGAGAGATGAGAAACGAGTTGAACGATAATCGGCTTAAATGCTTGGCATCAAAAGACAATGTGATCGCAAACAAGAGTGAAGAACTAGTTCAATGATATCGAGATAAGTGACATACCATAGAGTATTGCACTGGCCGAGTAGGACAACATGATGACCAGGACGAGTGAAGGGTTGGCACCTTTGAGCTGTGCGTTCGGAGTCATACAGAACATCACAGTCAGGATTAGGCACTGCACAGCCATTATCACAAATGTGTTGAAGAACTGACTGCCGTAATAGATCCAGTCATTCATTCCCATTAACCGAAGCATTTCCCGCGCTCTGTTCATCTTCTCGTCCACTATTCCTTTGATCAATAACACGATCATAACAACAAAGCCGAGAACAGTACAGTACTCAATGGTTAGCTGAAGAGTGTTGAGTTTGCCGGTGCCCGGAAAGAATCGGGAGATAATACTGACTTGAAATCGGGGATGTTTTATGTACTTTGGATATGGGAAACGTCGGGCTCTCATCTCACGAATCTCGGGAATCGGAGGCGCGCCTTCCGGGTAGAGCTGTTCGCCCAACATCTGTAGATAGGCATAGTTTATGAGGACCTGTACCGCAATGAAGTTCTTCTTGATGTAGTGGTCAGCGTTGGGGAACGGACCGAAGTCTTGCTTCTTGGGGAAGGCCTCCTCTTGAAGCTCGAAGTCACGGACCCGAAGAGTGTAATTGAGCTTCAATGGCATAACCGTAGAGTCATTACTGACCGGAAGATTGTATTTGTCGATGTCTTTCAAGTCGAATATAACTCCGGCAATGGTCTCATTCTCTTGAAGGCCGAGCAATAGTTTCTCAACCGAATCACTTATAGTGAACGGGATCTCACTTTTGATAATATCATCTAATTCTTGAGCACTTTCGACACCTTTACAGTCAATTGATTCACTCAATCGTGACATCAAATTCATCGTAAATTCATTCACCGGAGTATACAATAGTGTATAATAGGATCGCAATTGTTTACCGATAGGAACTGGTTTGTAGCGAATCGGGTCCTCAACGGTCGTTCCGCTCTTTCCGCCAGAGTTGGCGATCAGAGCGGCCGAAGCGATGAAGATCGGGAGGAAGAGTTCGAAGAATGTCCAGACATAGTGACGTTTCCTTATTATATAGCACTTCCACAGAAGTATAGAAAACTGTCGCAGTTTTAAGGACTGCATCGCTGGGACTCGGCTTTCGGCCCAAACTTCTTGTATTCGATATTAAACTTTTCGACTCTTTTTAGAAAAATTTAAATTTTTCGTCAAAATCGTCGAAAAATATTGACCGAAAGCAAACTAAACATTGATGTCGAGCTCTGACGCTTTGAATCGAATCCAGGTCTGTATTGGAAGAGAGACTGAGATCACAACCTGATCACAACCAGCGAGAACCTGATCACAACTGTTACCAGGAAAGTCTAAATACAAATCACTCTCACTCTCGTTCCGATCATAACTCGGAACCTGAGCCATGAGAACACGTGACAACTCATACCTGCCTTTACTAATGCATTCCAGAGGAGGTCCTGTCCTCAGACCCGACTGACTCCTCCCACACTACACACTGTCGAAGCAGTTTTCATGGGTTTTCATGGGATTTCATGGTTGAGCTTAAATTTTAGTGAACATCAGTGCACACGTATACCTATGCTGTGCCCGAGTATGCCCTCGACTGTGCCCTCACTTTCGCTTTCGATCAAATCCGTATGACTTTGTTCATTGCAAAAAATCATTATTTAGATCAACTCAGGTTCGCCAGGTTCTCATCTATCGGGGGTATTAGAGGTCATAGAGTCACTTGCCTTGTGTGCAAAATAGCTTGTTGTCAGGAATTACTTGGTAGATGAGGATAAGCCAATAGCAAATTGACAATACAATATGATCATGCACAAACATACACACATGCACAAATTAATACAATTCACTTTTACACCCCGTTGGCTAACCCTAAGCCCAGCACTAATGGTCTGACCCTAATATTGACGTCACTTTCACCGAAAAACTACTCTCAAGTGATGGAAAATATCATTAATATGAATCAAATCAGGTTTGGGAACACTTTATTGAGGTTTGGCTAAACTCTAGTCTCAAATACAGACACCTATTGATTGGTATTCGAAAGATTCAAATACTTTCTTAAATTCTTTGAGACCTTCAATACATTTGACATTTTAATTAGAAATACATCTGAAAAATGTTAATTAAGATCAATCAAAATTGAATTTTTCGGTGATTTCAATCAGTTTTTGGTCTTTGAATATCATCTGATGGAATAGAATTTTAAATCGAGGAACTTTCCGTTTAAAAATTCATACATAAATTAACAAGAATCAGTTAAGTGCGCTGAATTGAGCCAATCTGAGCGGAATTGAGCTAGGTCAACATGATTTTTTAATCAACTCAATTATCAATCAACAGAAAAATGATTAAAAATTGTTCGAAACAATTGTATATTTGAATGAAGCAATCAAAGCCTAAAATGAGCGAATCAAGTGCAAATCTGTCTACGTGACAAATTGGGGACGTGGTGATTATCAAATAGGAGGACACTTTTATTAATTAAACCTTGGGATGAATTCCAATAATTCACTTTTGAGGGGAAATACCTTTTGTCTGATATGTTAAAGAGTTTAGATACTATCGGATCAATCGATTTAAATTAAAGTTTAGTAAACTCGTTATTTCTTCTTATGTTCACTTAAATTGTTACCATTTTGTAAATTGCTTTGATTATTCGAAAGTTTTTATGGACCTAGTGGTAAAGTTTAATAGTGAGAAACTTTCATTGATATTAGAAGAAAATTGATTGAGAAGTTTGGATCGCAATTACAAATCAAAAGGACTTTTAAAATCTTAAATCAGTCGAAACTTTAAACCAAACTTTAATTTCTCTATCGTTCACTAATTATTCAAAAATGGGTCAAAATATCTAAATTATGGCTTAATTTAGATTATATTTAGTTATATTAATATTAATTACAAATGGTCTCAAAGAAATTTGTCTGAAATGCCACGAATTCGAACCAAATGTTCTTAAACTACTTAAAGACAATCGCTATAAGAAATTCATCGCTCGGTTAAACACAAAAAATAGTTATTAATATTTAATAATCAAATTTGAAAAACCTATTCAATAATTGAATCGATTGGTTTGAGTACAAGAGTACTTACTAAAAATTAAATCTTCTCACAATAGTTTCACTAGAATTATGATAATTATTAAAATTATAAAAATGATCAGTTAATCAGTTGCTCATCAAAGAGAAGGACAGTCTTTATTCGATTTGACGGACGAATGCAAATCAATTTCAGACAATTCAAATGCAGAAATCAATTAATTACCACAAACTAGTAATCAATTTATCTTCAATTAAGTTCGACTTATAATTTAAAATTTCGAAATATTTTAAATTATGACATAAGAAAACCTTTCAATAAGTCTGTTATTAATGTTTTCTCCATTGTTGTCGTAGTTTATTTAAATCTAAATTATCGAGAAATTAATTATTGTAAATCCTAAAATTATAAACCAGTTAAATCGAGTTTCAGTTGAAGATGAGGCTTTAGAAAACTTTGGAAAAGATTATTTTATGGCATTGGACGGACCGATGATCATCAAAATTAAAATTTCTTAATTTAATAAATTTTTTATAATTAAGCGAAATTAAAATCTGATTTAGGAATGATTTCAATGCCTTTGAATTTGTTGTAAATTCTTAATTAATATTATTATTTGATTAATTAGTTATCACTTATTTATATCAATCGAATTTATATAACTAATAAAACTAGTTATAATAAACATTAAAAATTGATCATGGTCACATTTTGACAGTTGCCTAAATTAGAATCACTAATTCATTGAAGTGATATTGAAATTACAATATTTATAAGACGGACCTCAACCAAGACCTTGAATTCGAACATTTCCAACATTTTGAGCTCGAGCTCGAAAACACTCGAATTAATGCCAAAATGATTGATTGAATTTCAGCTCCAGTTTTGACAAAATTATCATTTTTAAAACTATATCCAAGATATTTATCTTCAAAATTAAGTTATTTTTGAATCGAATCTAAAATAAACTATAGATTGAAAATAAATATTTGAAATGAAAATCAATTACCAATAGATTATCAATAGATGTAAACTTTCAATGTTTGTTATCTCAGGTGAATTGAAGTTCATTTCCATCACAATTCACAATAAAGTTCGAAAGATATGATCAAATAAGACAATAACCGAAGTGATGGAAAAGATTATGAAATTTTAGCGAAATATTACGAAATTTTTGAAAGAAAGAGCCGAACATCGGATACATTATCTTATATTAGATGAGATGAGATATTATCACTCAGTTGTCAAAAGACATTCAAAGGGTTGACTAAACTATATCTGAACAATGCTCTGAACCAATAAAGTAATGACATTTATGTCTGAGTTCAGTCAAATTAATATAAATTGAATAGATATTAACGAAAAGTAACGACTATATAGAAAATCAAACAAAATCTTCATTTTATATCTGCCATAAAATTCTTTTTAAAAACGAATATCAGATAAATCAGAAATCACTTTCAACTTATTCTTATCGGGATATCTCCAAAACAGGTCGAACTACAAGATTAAGTGCAGGGATGGTATGGAGGTTTCAATTACCCCCTGGTATCGGAAGTCCCTTCTCGTGACCTCTCTATGATAGGAATGTCAGGTCATCGGTGAAGTCAGTTATCGTCGAATCATCTGATTATTGATAATTAAACTAACGATTGCTTAGAATTCAAATCCAAACTCAATGACACTTTTCGTCTTCACTTTTGATAAAACGATAAAATTTTAATATAAATTAAAAATATTAGACTTTAAGGGAAGTAATTAAATGCAAAGTCGAGTTTCATTTGTCAGAAACGCGAAGTCATTTCAATGTCTTTCGCTATAAGTGTCGCAAAAACATTGATTTAAAGGAAATTCACTTTTGATTAATATTTTGTCTCTCATTAGTAAAACTTATTAATCAAATCACATATTAAATTAATTGAAAGGTTCCGAAGATATTTGGAAATCAACTAATAATAAACAATTTTTGTGACGTTAGTCCCAAACTTGAATTTTTATATATGTTTTGCAAAACTTTTCAAAAAAGTTACAAATGTTTGATAGATTGAAGTGATATTCAGATTAAATGAAAACATTTATAACAGAGTTAAGTATTTTTGTAATATCGGCCGCAAAATGGTATCAAAATCATGGGTTTAGATAAAAGTTTCACAATTATACCTAAATCGAGATCAACACGTAATCAAAGACCCGGTTCATTATGCAAAGTTACGTAACAAACTTCACCATGTCAATTTAGAGCGGGGATTTTACTTTTCCCACTATACATAAATCAGCATAACTTATGAGACATACGAAAAATATCAAAAATAAAATGCGATTTCACTTACACATCAATAATCAAGGTTAATGAGCGAAAGTCGGAACGGACTGAAGTATCGCCGCTCATAACTACAGATCGACCGCTGATCCTAATCACAGACCATCTGAAGCCATGTTAACGAAGGGAAGGGACGGGACGGCAGACCCCGAGCGTTGGCATTGCATTTCATGCGGTGTTGGCATCTGTTTAGTCGACAAACACTTTAACTAACATTTTTCAAAACAAACATTTAATTTATTTAAAACAAAAATGTTTACTTAAGTCAATGCTATCCCAAGGGTTTGAATGCCATCTGAATGTCGAGTCTTTAGTACTGAAGGGAATTCCAAACAACGATCCTATTGTATGCCAAACCAGACTTACCTCGAGTAGAGTCGAGTCAACTCATCTCATAAAACATATTTTCCATTTGGACACTAATTTATCACTAAATCATTGCAAAAAATCATTTCCACTTTGATATACAGATAGATATAAATCATTTGTGATATGTTTTAGAGTGAAATGTGATAACCATTTAAATTGAATTACAATAATCATAGCATTTATTACATTTACTCGAAGTAGTGTTTCAGTTAATCAATGAAGAGATGAACAAATGATTAGTTTTCAATTCGACTTCGACTCAAATCGTTTGCATTTTATAAAACTTTTTAGAATTTGCGTTTAATATAAAACTAATTGCAT
>JAQGAJ010000376.1:0-16080 GCA_034689365.1 Liebstadia similis | reverse complement strand
ATTATTATTTGAATTGTAATAAACCTTTGACTTTGTGACTATCAGTGGCGGAACTCAACGATTTGATATATGATTCGTGTCTTTAGATTAGCTCTTTATCGATAATTATGATTAGCAGTGGTTATCACTTCCGTTCCCATCGAATGATACAATTGAATCATAAATCATATTTAATTATAATATTAATTAATTTAATTTAATTTTAAAATTACTAAAAACTACTTGAAATACAATAATTTATAGCCAAAGTTCTGCCACTGAGTTGAGTGGAGTTTGTGGTTGTGTTTGGATTGGTGTTGATGTCAGTTGTCTTTTGATGTCTTGAGTTGTTGTCTGACTGTTTTGTTGTTGGGTTGTAAGGCATTAATTGTTAGTAAATCACTGTTTATTAAGTGAGTCTGTTATGAGTGAAGCGCGAGAATTGCAGTCACTGTGGAATCGATGGGGAGTTGAAAGTCGAAAATCAGTCGAAAGTCAAAGGTTTCCAAATTGTATTAATCTTATGGTTATTTTATTTTCTCGAAAGCATTTCTAATCCATTTGCATCTGAATAGTCAACACATTGTCACTTATAAATGGAAGGCCGACACAGATTGCCAGTGCATCGGCTCCAGAACAACAGCTACTGGTCTCTAATCTCGAGAAACCGTTCATTTTGACAATGATCGGGTCAACCATTGCAGACCCAATGGTCACTCAGAACTCATTGCCGTCGGGCATCACTCAAATACAAACCAATCCATTGAACACTTCGATGGGTTCGGACCGAAGTATCTTCAGAAGAGACTCGGGTTCTGAGACCACATTACTCTCGGTCTTCAGTGAAGACTCAATCAGTTCCCAAATGAGTTCACCGCGTCTTACGATCGACACTTCACACTCAAGTCTTCAGAACGGATCTCCGCTCACATTCAATCTGTCCAATGGATTGATTTTTGACAACACATCGCAAAAGATGGACATAACTGAGACCAGTATTGATGGAAAAACATTCAAAACAGAGATTCCGTTAGTTGTGAGCGAAAGTACAACAAACTCGACGACAATTGTTCCAATGGTGGAACCACTGTCACAATATCTGCCACTCAACTCATTTGATACCATGTCATCGAACGCTGTAGTGATGGACAGCTCACCACAAATATCAACGATCGAATCGATCCCTGCCATCAACTCTATGAGTTGCGAACCAATCCTCCAACCAATGTCTTCCACCACATCTTCGACACAGAGCTTACCACTGGTCGATGCCATGACCACCATCTCATCTCCTGTTGAGTCAAAGCCAATAATAAGCCAGGAATCGGATGCAATGAAATTGATTGTAGCACAGAATCCGGTGCTAACCTCTACTGCCGGCACAACTCCTGTGACAACTCAGGCAAATAACATCTCAACCCTGTCTGAGATGACGGACGCAGAACTTCTTCGCTTCATAAACCCCGACACGTTTGACCAAAGTATGAATTGAAACAATGCTTTCAATTGAACCCAATTTCTAATTCGATTATTCATTTGATTTTCATTTTTAGTTTAATCTCTTAAGCGATGATCTCTTATGTAATGTACGCATACTTTCGATTCGTTTGGGATTTGAGTCTTATTTTTAATCATTTAATTATTTTTGGTTTTATTATATATTTTTTGTATTAATTATTATAGACTTTAATCACAGAATGTAATCGCACTGTAAATCATTTGTCACATAATTATTTGGTATTAAAGCTCTTCTTTTATTAAATATGAATTGTCTTCGAGTAAGTGTTGAGCAAAGAAGTGAGTCGTTTGTGTGAAATGCAAATTATGGATCCGATAGCGGGTCACGAATGCACTGAACGAAGAGATACAGTTCCCGATCAACTCATTGCCGTGACTTAACAGATATAAGTCTGTTATGACATTCGGAGGTTTGGCTCTCGACGTCTCACCCGAACCCGATATCGTGACCGTCGGCCCAATGATTGTCACGTTTTTTAATCTCTGGTGAAATGTTTGCCAAAGAGTTTCGTTGTTGTTATCGGTGGCGATATAAATGGTTTCGATTTTGTTTCCGTTCTTTTCTGATTGTCTAAGTATTTGTTCGATTTGTTCGACGATTGTCTCCGTTGGAGGAAAGCATAGTTCGTATGGCAATGGTTTCGACTTTTGTGGTGAACACTGAGAGGAGGAAAAGAGTTGACGCAAATCGGGATTCTCTTTGAGTAAATCACAGGCTTTGGTCTGAAAATAAAATTATTTAAAAAAATTAAAAATTGAGAAGTGTTTCGAACCCAATCTGATCCATGTCTTAAGTGGACAGAGAGGTAAGGCTTGCGCGCGAATCCCCGAACTTCTCGGTAACGAATGCCTTGGTTTTTGGCCTTTTCAGAGAAGTTGATATACTTTTGAAGTTTTACCGCTTCGAGGTTTGTTGGAAAGCTTGAGGGCGCGCCTAAAAGGGGTTCGGGTCAGACATTGTGGTCAGAGTTGGAGATAATGCATACCGACTAACGCCAAGACTTTAGTGTCTTTGAATCTTTTGTTCCAATCGGGAGCATAAGTATAATCAGTAAGAAGTGGTGAGTGATATACCGATCCGTTGGCAAACTTATTGATCCCAATGTAATCCCAAAATGCTTTGAATGGATTGCCATCAAAAGGATTGCATCCCTTTTTGTCGGTTCCCCTCGAGGTATAACACATTATGGAACGGCTCTCTGAAACGATCGTCGGATTTATCGGTGAATACAATCACTGCAATGACCATACCTTCAGGCCATACGAGAGGAGCCACTGATTTGATGAACTCTTCGAGAGTAATCACTCGGTGGAAGTTTCTAATCGGTTCCACACTTATATAGCTATCGAAAGGAGTGAATTCGACCTAAAGTTGAGATCAATTAGTGATCGACAAAGAGATAGATTGTGTCCGACCTTATAATGACTATAATCAATGAATGGCGGAAGTATTAGAGTTCTGTCTAACGCTTTGGCGAACTGAAGACTTCCCAACAGTTGTTCCGCTTGATTACCAAAACGACCTCAAAGTTAAACATAAAATGCGATCATTTGTTTGTATTAAAAATCTTAGACCAAAGAAATGATGTCTCATCTCATCTACAAATAGGATGACTATCACTAAAAGTGGTTAAAAATGGCAAAACTTTTGGTTCCAAACTTGGCTTAAGTGAAGAGTTGGTCCCAAATCGGCAGAAGTGGTAAATACTAACCCATACACGAACAGTAGAGGATATACCCCTTGGGGTCGACCTCTTGGGTGCGAATTAAGTAGAAATGGATTAAAATTATTAATAGATTTGAATTAAATGTCATTTTTGTTTGACTTTTGTAAACAAAAACATTTGAACTGAACTTAAATTCACTGAAAGTCAGTATTCATTGGTTCAGAGCTTTGAAGCGCTTTTGCGGACAATAAGTGAAGTATTGATTGACTGAAAGACAAAACAAATGACAAATGAATTTAAATTTTAATCAAATGACAGCCAAAGAGTTGTGAGCGTCGGAAGTGTTGGAACCGTTAAGATGTGGGCCGAAGCGAGAAAACACGAGAAGAAGTTGAGGGGACTTATGGTTGACTACCGACGACGGGCTGAGAGGAGGCGCGAGTTCTACGACCGGATCCGCTCAGACCCGGCGGCCTTCCTCCAGATCCACGGATCACAACTTAAGATACATATCGACGCAAACCTCTCCTCTGCGGCCGACTCTTCGTTGATGCCATGGATGGGCGACAACAGCAATATGATTGACAGGTTTGACGTGAGGGCACATTTGGACAGATTGGATGACGTGACCAATACATCCGATGACACCGCAAACAATCCCGAAGAAGAAGCTCTCGAACGACAAATCAATTACGAGAGATATCGGAATTTAGTCCAAAATGAGTTTTTAGGATTAAATGAGACCAAATTTCTTAATCAGATCTATCACGAAGAGAGGTTCGGAGCGCCCAAAGACTATCCTCAGAACAAATCCAATCAGAAGAAGAAATTGGCCGAAAACAAAGCGGCCATCGCTTTCGATTATGAAGAAGTAGATTACTCCTCGCAAACGGTACAGTCAAAGAACAACGAAGAATCTGATTCCGAAGAATCGTCTGACGATGACTATGACTTCGACACAACTGTCAATATAGACCAGTTGGACAACGAAGCCGGACATCGGATTAATTCGATTGCCATTAAGTTCGGTATGAAAAACGACGACTTTGTTAAGTATTTAGACGAAGACAAGACTGAGGCCGAAAAAATACGGGTTCAGAAGGAGATTGAAAACGAAAAATCAATGTTTACCGGAAGAAAGTCTCGGCGCGAGAGAAGAGCCCTCAAAGAACAGCGACTTCTTATTCTCCGAGCGGCTAATGTCGAAGAATCGACAAAAATCGCGATCAAAAAACCGGAAATTGATAATCAAAGTCAAAGTTCTTCTGATTCTGAGATATCTGTCGATGAAACTAAAATCGAATTCATTACAAGTTTTGGCGGTTCTTCAGAAGACGAGACGCCGAAGGAATCGGTTGAGAAAAAAGAGAAACAAGAAATCGTCAAAAGAAAAAAGATTAAGGCATTGATTAATCAAAAAACAGAACCCATTCCTGTTGTTTACGGACCTGCTCTTCCCGGAGAAGACACAATTCCTCCGATGACAAGCACTTCATTCAACAAAAGCAATCATTCGAAACAAAGAACATATCGTTTCAATGATAATCACCAAAGATCTCGAAGTAGATCGAGAAGTCGTTCCATAGATAGATATAAACGAAGAACTGACTCCAGATATTATCCACGAAGAACTCGTTCCAGAAGTCGAAGCCCTGATGTCAGGCGTCCATCAAATCGAACATTCGATCGATATCGTGATCGGAGAAGAAGTCAAAGTCGTGATCGACTGCGACGAAGATCTAAGAGTAGATCCAGAAGTCGGAACCGAAGATTTAGACGATCGAGAAGTAGAAATAGGGATAACCGAAGAAGATCTAGAAGTAATAGTAGATCTCGTAGATCATCGAGAAGGAGATCAAGGAGTAGAGACAATAGTCGAAGCAGAAGAAGGAGAAGTAGGTCTAGAAGTAGAAGAAGGAGTTGGAGTAGAGATAAGGAAAGGAAAAGAGATAGCGATCGGAGAAGAGATAAATCGATTCCCAAAAGAAGTCGAAGCAAAAGCCCGAATAAAGTTATCAAGAATGAGGAAAATGTTTCGG
This sequence comes from Liebstadia similis, assembly GCA_034689365.1. NCBI lineage: Eukaryota > Metazoa > Arthropoda > Arachnida > Sarcoptiformes > Liebstadiidae > Liebstadia > Liebstadia similis. The sequence goes on along the minus strand of JAQGAJ010000376.1, from coordinate 10,877 downwards.
TTTCTAAGAATATTGATTCTCTTGTTGTCGAAAGACCTGAAAAGACAGAACAACTGATCCCATCGATGCCAACAGAAGCCAAATTGACCGAAATCTTCTGTTCGACCGATGAGTTCAAGTCTGAGATTATTGATTTACAACAAAACGAAATGATTAAAGAAGAGAAACCAATTCGAGTTCCGTCGCCTCCGATTAAAAGCTATTACAGACACGATCTTTGCGACAGTGAGGACAGCGAAGAAGGAGAGTCTAAGGATAAGAACAAACGAGAGAAGGACTTATCCATCGAGGGGTAACCCATTTGTCAAATGTTAGGATTGAAGTAATAATGGTTTTGTTTTTAGGAACCAAAAGAAATCGTTGAGTAATGTCTCGAATATAAAAACGGGATATAAAGTCAGTAAGCATTCAGTTGTAGTCTCTCCCGAAAGCGATGGCCATTCAAGTCATGATCACTTTATTAGAAACCTTTCAAAGATCATTAAATTTAATGCTTTGTTTGTATCATAATTACAGTCTTCGGCAACGATTACACCTCACGAAAGGCTTAAGAAGAAAAGACAGGCTTTGATTGACAAACAATGTATGCATTTGTTCACTCTTTTGACGAACATTTCATTTGATTGGCATTTCGTTTGACAGACAAATTGGATAAGAAGGCAGAGCTCGAGAAGTTGGAGAAACAGCAACAGGAAAGGGAGGACAGGGAGGAAGAGCTCAGGGAATTCAATTCGAAAATCAAATATCGGTATATCATTGCAAATGTTTTTCGTGATTATTGTTTTCTCTTAACCCAGTCGTGGATTTCGCGAACCCATGAGTTCGAGGTCGTCGTCGCGCTCCCGATCGCACTCCCGGTCAGTCTCCCGATCGAGTTCGGGTTCAGATTCTTCTTCGTCTTCGTATTAGCGATGAAGAGATTCTAATTTCCCTTATTTTCTAATTTTTGTTAATTCAAGTCTAAAAATATTATTTGAAACAAATTTTATATTAAAATCAAATAAAATTATTTTCATTCGTTGTCTTAAAAAATATTTTTAATCATAAAATATCAAACGTTTCGTAAATTTGATTCAATTTATAAATACAAAAACCGTTTGTCGTCTAAAATAAGACATTAAATGAGCAAAAATTGCCAAAAATTATGTCAAAACTGGGCATTAATTTCAATAATAAATTACAAAACGGATCGAAACGAAGAGACAATTAGACTAATTCTCTTCGTTTTCCTTGTCGTCCGACTCTTCGCTGTTTTTCCGTCTCCTTCTGAGGCCATCAGTAGAATCATCAGAATTGCTCTCTTCTTGAGCCCTATCGTCAACGATATCACTGTTAGTGTCATCTGATTTGTCGGGATTGCCGTCCGTTTTCTTGTAATCTCTGTATTCGTCCGTCATTTTTGCCGGAAATATCAAATCGATTACACAAACGATTAACTGAAGAAAAAACAATCAATCGATACAATTAGAGATGAAAAGACAAACCAATCCAAGAATAGCTCCCAATAGTATTGTCGCGAACGCAAACATTATATATGAACCCCAATAAGGAATGCCGTAATCATCGACCAAACGGTTGTGAATTCCGCGCAAAGCCATCGATATTTTGAAGAAATACGAAACGATTGACATTCTGTCGAAAAAACAAGGTTTAAGTCAGAAACAGATCCAAACCAAAGACATGAGTGGACGCACTGATAGGAGTTCGGGGTCTTCCACGAGGACACCGGTTCTATTGATTGCCATTTCTTCTCTTCGACGAAACTCACGAATGTATTGCTATCGCGCGAACCCTTGTATTGCCGGAAGACTCCATCTTTGACACTGTTGTGGAAGAAGTCATTAGATCAGTGTTTAAGTGATAATCAGATGAGTGGAAACGGACTGATATATTGTTGGAAGCGCTGTAACCATAAATCTTCCGCTGAGACCGGGGTTTGCGGTCACGTCTACGGCTCCGACTTTGATGCTAAAGAAGACAAGTGTTAGACAAGAAGTAATCGGTGGACAACTGCGGCAGACCTGAGATCCTGAGACCAATCGGCGAAACTGTCCCAATCGGCTTGCATTGACCTACAGGCCGGACACCACGGCGCGAAGAACTCTACCATCCATTCGCCGGTCAGCATCTGATCCCAATTGTCTTCGTCTAATCTGACCAATGAGTCCTTCTTTGAGTGACATTCTTGTGGCAGAAGAACTAAACCAATCAGTAATGAGATTATTATCGGTTTTAAGTCTTTGATCGAGAAATGAGTTCTCATTTTGTCGTTTGTTTACGATTTCAAACAAATTATAAGACAATTGTCTGAAGGAATGTCTTCGGAGACCAATGTCTGACTGACTGTCAGTCAATCGGAAGCCTTAAGTCTTAAGAGACGGACAAATGAATCGATGGTTAAACTCATTGAAAGACAACTCTTTTGAGATAAAGATTTGCAAACATTTGACGATTGGATGAAAGCCTTAAATGACGTGTCGTTTGGTTTAAGACAACAAATGACGACTCAATGGACACAAACTTTGCTTTGAATACAAGTTTTGTTAACATAATTACAATCAAAGACTTTCGCATCACTTAATCACATCTCTATATATCTACAGATCGTTAGACAACTCTTTACCCAACTCTTCAAACATTTCTATCATGGGATTGAAAACTGTTAGTTAACTCATAAGAATGTTTACTTCATTCAAATCAACAGATGGTTTATCTTAAGAAAGAAGTTCAGAATCTTCTTTCCAATGGAAGTCTTGTAAAGAACTCTTTCGCCAACTTTTAAATTCAAAAAATTTTATGAAAATATTTATTGAAATTCTAGTTTAAGACTGATTGCGAACCAACACAACCATAAATGCAATTCTATCGTCAATTATAGTGAACTATAATAAAACGATAGATTACTTTCATTTGTTGTCATTTTTTGGTTTATTTATCCGATAATAAAACTTCAATAATAATCATTGAATCGATAGCTTATGTCAATCGTGAGCCCAAACGCAATGACATTGCGATAAAGCGCTTGCTTTCAACAAAATTATCGTTTTCTCTGCACTCAATCTAATCATTAATATCTAAATTGTGTTCAAAATTGATTTGTTCTGCAATGAAATGGAAACAAAGCAAAAGTACTATCTATTAATCGTTTTATCGTATCATTTCATCCCTCACGGGATCTCATTATTAATTTATTAATTTAATAGTGTATTAGCTCTTTAACCAATTGTCATTGTCATGGTTATTCTTATAAGTAAATGAGGTAAGCGTTCAAACAAGCATTTAATTTGTTCAAAGAGGGAATTTTAAGACCAGAGGAAACCTTTGGAAGCATAAGACAACCACTTTATAAACCAAATCAATACTGAAGGAGAGAATGGGCTCAACCGCGAGGACTGCCATCCCTTTCAATGGGAAAACTCATCGAACTTTTTAATATTTAATGTCATTTACAGTGTTTTTCGTTATAAAAGTTGAAATAAAAAGTCTTTTATTCTGTTATTTCATTAAAATAAGCGGAGAATAGCGAAGAACTTAGCGCTGGTATTCACTAATGGCTGTCCTATTCATACCATTAATGGCAAGAATATTATGTATTAAAGAATTGCTTTACAATCGAATCGATAAAAGGCTCGCATAAGTGAAGGTATGGTATAATGAATGTTAAAATGGATTCAAAAATCACTCGAATTGAAGTAATTCTCGTTTTATTGCTTTCAAGAGTCAGACTATTAGCTCAATAATTGTCTCATATATTCGAAGCGATCTATTTATTTACTCAAACATTATTACAAACGAATAAACGAATAATCATTTTCAGAGTATTTATTCCCAAACTATTGCGTTCCCACTGTTACTCACTTTCCCATTATGATAGTCGTCGGAGACAACTGTACCCGGTGTGGGTCGGGGAGAGAGAGAGAGAGAGAGAGAGAGAGAGAGAGAGAGAGAGAGAGAGAGAGACAGAGAGAGAGATTTTCTTTTCTTAATAACAGTTGTTTAAAAAACTATTTGATCTTAAAGTAAGCGAAGATAAGATATTGTCAACAGTTGTGTTGGCTTTTGTTTGGATGCGAACACTATTGAGGGAATCGCGTGCTTTGACTCTTCTCTGACTATATTCTTGCAAAACAACTGAAACTCTCTATTCGTGTAATTCTTTGGAAAAGTGTTCGTCAGTTTGTGTGCATATAATCGACGATATATTGAATGCATTTAATCATTCTTCGTGTGGACAAACAAAACTCATTCGGTTATGTCATGAATGATAGTCCGGAGCCAAAGGACGCCTCCCTTTGCAAACAGACATCGCTCACAATTGTGTCAACCGTTGAACAGAACCTCAAATTATTGAATTTCTTTGTAGCCATAGATAGGACTCGAAATCAACGCAATCCTCGACTGACTAGAAGTCCATTCTTTGACTGACTTTCAGCCGATATTAAAGTATTATTAGTATTACAACTAATTATTCGTTTCGTTGGGAACGGCTTTCGGCAAAATGTGAGCAAAAGGACAGCCGTTATAGTAATTGATTTACTTTTCTCAGGGCATCCAATCGTTGCCAACACTCGTCTGATATAAGTATTAAAGCAAATGTAAACCAAATCCAGTTTTTTAGTCGCTTTTTATCAGATCTTTTTCAGTGCAATAAATGCCAAACAAATGCAATACAATTCAGTTTCTCTTTACTTATAACACAATGAGGCTTATAATAGGAATGGGAACGGCTTTGAGGCGATGGGAAGGCTCTGTCGGGATCTGTTCTCTGGTCTGCTCCGCACTCGTTCTCATACTTTGCTGTCCGACACGTGTCACGCGTGCAAATACCCTAAAGGTTTTCACTCGGAGTCGATTCGTGGGATTCTTTTGTATTAAAAATATATTACATTCACTGACATCAGTCTTATTCCCGATTCATAACAAAAACCATTCATTTTTAGACCAAATTCTAAAGAATTGATTAACTTTTTACCATAATTTGTGTCAATTCGAGAGCTTATTAGTAATTAAACTTTTATTGGAATCGAGACTATGTTTATGGGATTCTCATATTGAAGGCTCTGTTTTTGTGACAAAATTGTAAATTCCTGTTCAGCCGTTCCTCTGTTTGAAACAATTTGAGGCAAAAGTTCTTATATTTGCGGAACTAATCGAACAAATATTAAATTGAATACAAGTATCGAAAACGCGATAATTATTTTCATATTTAATTAACTAATTTATATCAATGTTTACCTTTAGGTTAGAGTAAAACAAATTGAAGTAAAGTTTGCATAAATGTGTCGATAATGTAGTGAAGTGTTGCCATAAGAGCACACATTTCTCGCAAATCTGTATGTATTTTAAGTGCTTTTCGATGGAAAGGTTGGCCCGAATTCGGCATTTAATGTAATAAAAGTATTTGAATAACAGATGCAATCATTGCAATCAAATACTTATATTGTCTCTCGATTTGAGTCGATTTGAGTGCCGAATGACAGACATGACTGACATGACTGGCATTCGTCATACCGTTGGGACTGCAGTTAAAAAACGAATTCAAATCACTCGAACGGCTTCTGTCGACCAGAGCTAAGACCGGGAATGCCATCGAGTGGTACGTCAAAAGTTTCCCAGACATAGACGCGTGCAATCAGTGTCTCCGGTCATGGGAAAGAAGGGAAAGGAGGGGACAGAAGGCCCGCAACAATACATCTGTAATAATATGTATTGATTAACCAAATAGAGTATTATATTATTCTCTCTCAACTGAATTCCGCGGAATTTCTGCTGTAATAACAAAAACCAATCACCGATTCAGACATTCTTTTATGTCTTCATAAATCGTTTCATTGAAATTAGAAATATTTGCCGACATTTCAATTACTTCTCTTCAATCTCTTCATATCACAAGACTTTCGTCTCTAATAGAGTGATAGCAACAGGCGTTCAGTCTTTCCTATCGGTTCAGTCCTTTGACATCATTCCTGACTTGACTTCACTCACATAGTTATCAAAATCATATTAAACGAAAAATTTGAATATTTTGTAAACTATCGAGTTTATTAAGTTATGATCAGATCAGACACTTTGCAAGTTTTGTATTTATTGATATTGAATTCTGAATTTCTATTGTCATTATAGGAGAATTTCATTGTTAGCTCGATTAGATTGACAGCAATCGGTTGATCAGTCTATTGTCAGATCAAAACAAAGGATCGGTTATTACGAGTATTGTCTAAATCATTGGAATTTTACAAAAGAGTGCAAATGTTTTGAGGTTTTATTGATAGTAACGGCAAAACCGATCGCCAGTCGATTGGCAGCTGTTCTTCAATGCCAACAGTCTTACGATCCGAGCCTTTGATTATTCATTTATATTAAACTATTTATTGGTTTTAGTAAAGAACTAACGAAATGATTATGAATTTTATCGCATTTATTACATCGAAAACCAAATTATCATTCGTTAAACATTGAGCCCATCGTTGAGCCCATGACTGAACCCAACATGACTTCAAGCCTGTGAATGAGGTGTTTTGCACAGAAGTGTCATTCGGGGCAACCATTGAAGGAAAGGCAGTGCAAACAAATTCAATTACCATCGGGTAAATTACCATTACATCAATAAGACATCAATGTGTTGACCGATTTGAGCCGATTTGTGGCCAATCAATACTTTTGCTTTTAATTTAAAAATTGATTGAAGAGATAACTCCGAAACTGAAACTTACATTCAGAGTCACATTCGAAGTACATCTGCTCTCAACTAACGGTACAACTCATCCATTGAATACATTATAATCTCAATAAAGCCAGACCTGTGCCATACCGAGCAAAGAGTAAACAGTTGAAGAGGGAGGAGAGGGAGGGGAGAGAGAGAGCGTACGAAAATGGATAAAACCGTTGTCTGCGATACGTATTGGGAGCCAAACGGGACCTTAGAATACATAAAAGCTATAATACAGTTATGCATGATTTGCGTTAACCTAGTGGTGGCTCTGCTCTAGTGGTGGCTTTGCTGTTGTGTTGAGTAAAGCTGGAGTGACAGCAGAAAACTCGTACAAAGAGTGTATAATAGCGCGCGTGTAGGCCTTCATTAACATACAGCTGCTCAGACACAATGGTGAGGTCGGGTCTGCCTTCGCCTCCCTTTCCAATTATGTCCGACTATATGGTCGCCAAACAGTGTCTCAAATTCTAGTACTTATTGGCCAACTCTGGTCTCACTTTTATTATTTCTAAAAAGAGCCCAAACTTTTGAAATATTTTCGATTTCAAGTGTGAGCCCAAGTCTGAGCCCATTGTAGAGGTCATTGATATTTGAAATGTGATTGAAACGAGTCTTCACTTTCATTATCATTACAGACATATGGGTGTTATGGCACTGAACTCGAGTGTTGGCCCAAACGACTCCTACAAACGCATAAAAGAAAAGCCCGTATATTATGAAAAACAAAAATTGTATAATAAATGCTTTGAATAGAGTATATGAAACAGATTTTATATCGATATACGAATTACAACACATTTACTAATTAGCAATTAAAGCAATTAAACTTTGCCGTCAGACAAACACCCGGCGCACAGAACAGCACAGAACAGACTCTGCAAGTGTCTGCCCGTAAATGGCTTTCGCCAAACAGTCGAGTCTTTCGATGTCTATCAGACTCAGAAGTGTTTTTTGCAATTTCATAACAAATTGATATAATCTATAATTAGTAATTAATTCAATCATATTGTGTGCAATTGATTGTCACGACTGAGCGAGTGGTGAGCTCTCGGGTCGGCTCGCCGTTAGTGCCAGTAATGAGAATAGCAGTGCATTAATGCTATAAAATCCGTTTACAATACTTGAGAGCATTAGAGCTCTGGTGGGTCGGACTTATAGGATCGCCAGTGAGAGAAGGCATCCCTCGGTCTCAATGCCGGCACTGGCAGAGAGTCCATCAGTGCTCTACTGTTTAGAACTGCAGTACTGTTTAGGTATCGAACCTCTATATTGAGATCCATTAGCTGTTGAGGCGGTCGTTGTGTTGGAGCATAACATACAAAGAGATGCAAAAACGCGTGCGTTCTCTCGACTCAAACGATAACACAAACCGATACCAACTCTAATAAAAGACAGTTTCCAGTGATCTGACACTCAATTAATGCGTGAATTTGTACCGCATTTTCATGTTTGCGATCGTCTCTACTTTTGATCACTTCTGATGTCAGTAATGAATAATTAAACCCAATGTCTCTTAAATGGAAAACACTTTTCCAATGTTTATCACTTACTTTATATTACTTTTATAATAGTATCTGAAGTCTAGTCCGACTCAAAGTGTGTTCAAGAGGTGAACGTCTGTCCAAACACTGGTTCCTAACAGTAATTCCAATATATGTGTGAATTTGTGTTCAAAACTTTTCTATACTTTTATTCCATAATTGGAAATATGGTCTGAATTTAAAAGTTATGAACATTTCGTCCAAATATTTAGACAAAAGTTTAAAAGTTTATATTCGTTTCAAAAGTTATATAAAAGTAAAGTATTCTAGTCTTCAGTCCGCGAGCAATGCCGCGCGGATTTCTAGTCAAGCGTTACCCGAATCAGTTGTCGTCTGACAGTCCGGCCAGCGGTCAGACGACTGACCATTCGGGTTGTGTTGCGCTGCCTTTGACCAAACGTCCAGTGATATGTCGTTACTCTGATGAGGACCGTTCGGACTCGAGTCTATCCGAACAGGAGGTCGTGTCCGTGACCAGCATTCCGTCGCCGATATCCCTCAATCGGTCATCGCATCCGTTGGTTTCATTAGCGCTTTCACCGCCGCTATTGTCTTATAGCCAGAAGTACTCCCAAACAGAGGTAATGCCTTTTGGAGAGCGCTCTCATGTAATGATATGTAATGATAGCCAATAGAGAAGTGCATTAACTCTCACGCTATTCACAAATTAATCTTATTTTGAAGAGAATTCGTGAGAATCAAGCATTAGATGCGATAGAATTTACTTTATTCTACTTATTCGGCGATCTTTTACTTTTGAATTTTATTGTCTCATAAATTAACTCCAATTTATCTTAAGTTAAGTTATCTTTCGGTCAAAATATTTACATTTAATTAATACCAAAATATTAATCGTTAGAAATATTCTTAGAATTATTGCACAAAATTAATAACAAATTTGGTTTTATTATCGCAATTATACGAACAGTTACCACAAGAAGTTCCGCTCGCGTTAACAAAGCCCTCGTTCGCAACAAACCGTAAGAGCCCTCAGACCCCTACCGAAGACGACAGTCCATCGGCTCTGGACCTTCGATGTCCGAGCTTTATATTCCATTTTCCCGAACGCCTGCCGTCGTCGGCGCCGTCGACCTATCAGAGAAACCTCTCGACATTAGTTAGCCGTTCGCCGACCAATATTAAGAACCAATCTCTGAGCACATCAAAGAAAAGACATTCAATAGAGAGCACACAAAAGCCATTGAAGAGACATAAAGTCGTTCGTAAATTGAATTTCGATGAACACAAGTCTTCTCCGGTTTCCGGAACTTTCATAAGAGATTCCGACAGTGAGGACGACTTCTCAACCCATTCCTCTTGTGTGAGGCGTTCCGGTGATATCGACCCGAGTCTTAATGTTGTGGTCATAACGGCTGAGGCAAAGGCAGAGATCGCGAAGATTGAGAACAAAATCGGTGACTATATATGCGCTCTTTGTAAGGAAAGATATGGCGATGCTTTCGGTTTGGCTCAGCACAGGTGTTCCCGTATTGTTCACGTGGAATACCGATGTCCTGAATGTGATAAAGTCTTCAACTGTCCGGCAAACCTGGCCTCACACAGAAGATGGCACAAACCCAGGAATACAGTGCCCGGAAATGAAAACAAGAAGAGCAAGATATCAGTGATCGGAACGGCTAACATACAGACCGAGTCCAACACCAGTAGCGGGTCTTACGATACGGAGATGACGAGTCTGGAGGACATCCCGTCAGCCAATCAGAGTCAAGAGGGTTCAGACGGACAGTTCGAGTGCGAGAACTGTTTCAAAAAGTTTCGGCGAAGCGCTTATCTTAAAAAACATTTACTCGCTTTACATAACATCGATATCGAGAACAATAAACCGATGGAAAGCGCAGACAAAAAGTTTGCATTCAATGCAAACCCTCTGCGAAAGAAGCAAAAGATCAATGAGTTTGGGAACGGCATAGAAAGTAAGCCAAACGACAGACAACTGATCGCAAATGATTTCCAATACAGATGTTTGGTCTGCGGTCTTATGTTCAGCAATGAAATAGCCCTCGATTTGCACAATCATTCGGTGCACACAAACCAGTCGTTCAGTTGTAGACAATGTCAGACCGTTTTCTTTACTGACACTGAGCTTACACTCCATTTGAATAAATACCATCCGAATAAAGATAGTAATGAATCGATTCGTCCCCTAATTAAACAGGAATTGGGATAAAGTCTTATATAAACTGTTGAATGCATTGTCATTGAAATCATTTCTAGTCATTGAAGTCATTAATATTATGTAATAAATGAAAGGAAACTGTGAATCGTCTCAAAGGGTCTGACATTAGGACCGAAACGAAAATGTTTTTCTAGTCGTCGATCAAAATAGAGTTAATGTTATCATTGAATTATAATATTATTCAATCAAATGTTCGCTTCTTTTTGTCAATTATTGTCATTTTTTGTCATTTCTTTAATGTTTTATTTGTTTGCTTTAGTTTTAAATTAATTTTATATTACATTACATTAGATATTATTTTATTATTTTAAAGTAAATATTATTTTCGACTCTAATCTAGTCTTTTATGAGTTTTGCAATCGATATTAAAGTCAATGAAAGTCTTTTGTTATTTCTGTGCAACAATTTATTTCTATATCAAGTCATC
>JAQGAJ010000375.1:0-16114 GCA_034689365.1 Liebstadia similis | reverse complement strand
CTTAATCTATTATCCATTTATTCAAATGAAAACTTGTTTATAAACAGATCAATGAATTTCCCTAAAAGTCAATTAACGTAATAATGAATTAGAGCTGTGATTAACTCAAAATCAATTGACTCAAAGCTAATGAAACCAATAATCAATTGAACAATATTTACAACTCTTATATCGAAATTTCGATCAAATCAATGGCCAAATACGTCAAATGCTGACCATTTGTGAACTTACCGTCGATCTGATGATGAGTTAAGACAAACATAATTATAATGTAAATGAATGCCATTTCGCCCATCATTGGAGTCATAAGTGGTCTTCAGAAGCCATTGTCAGACAATTAACACTCAATTAATGATTTGATTGTCATTTTGGGTCACATTTTGGGTCACATCTGAGGCACACATCGGACTAAATAAACAGACATTTGATTGCATTTCGTTTTAAAGCATTTTTTCATTTAAAACAAATGCATTTAATTTTTGGCCCAATTTTATTAAATCAATGTCCAAACAAAGTAAACATTTCATTGAAATATCATAAAATGAGATCAAATGGTAAATGAGATCCCATTGTGACCGAAGAGTTACCGATCGGACGAAGCGATCGATTGTTTGACTCTTTGTTTACGTTTTGTTCAAATGTTTTGTCGCAACAAATGATTAGTGAATTGAGTATCGATTCAAATGTCAGTCAATTGTCTGAGACTTCGATAATATTATTGCATAACAGAAGTCATTCAGAGATGACGTACAGTAGAGTCACATCACTTCCCACTCAACACATGTGAAACGATTCACAACCGAAACCATTCAATTGTCACCGAAATTGTCTCATAACCACCGAAATACCAATTGAATCACCGATTCTTTATGTGAAGACCGAAAGATAACAAGTCCTCAAACAAAGAACCGATCGGTTGGTTTCCAGTGTCGCGACGTTTGTGAGCAGAGCTGAGACACAGACGCGAATCCCTTCACGTGTTGTCCGCACAACAGCTGTGACCACATCGACAATAACTAGACTTCAGGTCAATCTGAAGAATCGACTGAAGGTTCGGCCGAATCGGTAATTGAAGTACCGGTGAAGACAGACCTCAAGTCGATAGACGTCAACACATTTTGTCAAATATCAAAAGCGTTTGAAGCGATTGTGATTCCCGAGCAAAATGTCCTCCGAATCGTATAATTGGTCAGAACTTATTAGACAACAGCCGCGAGAATTAATTCTGAAGGGACAAGATATCGATAAACAAATTGAATTAGAAGACGGTTTGTCTGAATTGGTTTTTGGCATACAATCGCTTAACTTCTTTGAAGTGACCAAAACTCAACGGTTGACACAATTGTCCCCAAAGATCGGACAACTGGTCAATTTGACTACCCTTGTCCTCCACTCCAATCAACTGTCGTCACTCCCGAATGAGATCGGTTTACTATTGAAGTTGAAATTCTTGGACGTATCGCGAAATCAATTGACATCACTTCCCGACACTGTCTCACAGCTAACTTCGCTTCAATCTCTTAACGTAGAACACAATCAGTTGTCATCCCTTCCAGATTTGTCTAATCTGAAGAATTTATTGACCATTAAGTTGTCGGGCAATCAGTTGACAGCATTCCCGAGCAGTCTGTGCGATGAGGGACTTCTTCAGCACTTGAGTGAAATCCACGCCAATAACAACCAAATCGGAGAAATTCCTAACACTATAAACAAACTTCCGGTTCTCAAACTCCTGGATCTTAGCTCTAATCTGATTGAAGAAGTTCCCGGACAGTTGGGTGATTGTCATAAGATAAAGGATATCAATCTGAAGAATAATAAGATCAAAGACAGACGTTTGGTTAAATTGATAGATCAATGTCACGTAAAACAGATCATGGATTATATTCGAAGCCAATGTTCGCGTAATATCAAACCTAAGAATCGAGAGCCAGAATCAGATGACAAAACCACAGAGAACTCAGAGAAACGCGATTCATCGCAAGATAGAAAACTGAAGGCCAAAGACGCGAGACGTCGGCGGCGGTCCTCCAGTCGATCGCCGCGACAGTCAGAGAGTGATAAACAAACTTCGGATTATATCGAAGTGATTGGAGTACAGAATGAGGACTGGTTTAAGGCCACTGTGACGCCTAATATTCTTGAACTACGAAAGATAGTGGTCTGTTTGGTCAGAGGGGTAGACATGAGTCCCACTGGACTTCTCAAAAGATTCATTACACTTCAAACTGGTCTTCACTCGGGTATATGTGGTCAGAGACAACACGCGACGATAGCCACTCACGACTTGTCCAAAATATACGGACGACTAATCCATTTCGATTTGAAGCCTCCCTCGAGAATCAAATTGATTCCTTTGAATCGTCATAAGGAGATGTCGGCCCTCGAACTCTACAAACAACTGAACGAAGAGGCGGAGAACTATCGCAAGGAAAAGAAACGACAGACCTATTCGGGAATTCATAAATACCTCTATCTATTGAAAGGCAAACAAAGATTTCCGGTTGTTATGGATGACCAGCAAAACGTGATTTCATTACCGCCACTCATCAACTCTGAGACCACAAAGATTACCGAAGAGACTAAAGATATTCTTCTTGAGGTGACCGGAGAGTCGGTTCCCGTTTGTCGCAAAGTAATGGACGCCTTATTGCACGGAATGCTTAAACTGGGTCTGAGCCGAGTGCCGAACACCACTACTGACCAAAACAATTCTGAACCCTCTCTTCCGATCATTTCTCTCAAGACATTAACTGTAGAACCGGTTAAAGTTGTCGACACTGAGGGTAAGCTCTATGTTCAGTACCCGTCCCGGACTGACCTCCTGTTCGAAGACATCGAAGTTAAGCGTTTCAAAGAATGATTTGATGATTGAGTTGAAACAGAGTTTCTGAGAGTTTGGTCTCTTTTGAATTGAAATAAATTGGAATAAAATTTAATTTCATTAAAATTTGAGTCAAATTTGATTTAATACAAGAATAGGAAAGTTATTTAAACTAATCTATAAATAAATAATTCAATAATTTAAATGACATTAAATCCAAACGTTTAGTCATTATTTGGAATATTTAGGAAAATATTTTACAATAATTACAACATTTTTGGAATCATTTGCGAAGATATGATTGAATTCTATCTTCGATTCCCTGAAAACAAATCTCGAATCAATTCATTGGCCTCTTTGACGAAGACATTAGATTTGATGAATCGCTCGACAATCTTCTGAATTTCTTGGACAGTCCAGTCTCGGGTAGTGATGGTCATTGAGCTGAGGCGCGATTTGATGAGTAGAGCACAGCTGTCGAACGCAAGTCTGGCCAGAATCTGACGGTCAGACTCTCTTAAGAACTTTTTGCCGGCTTCGGGGGTACGACTCAGTTGTATAGCGATTGTACACAACTGTTGGTAATCATTAGTGAAAGTACAGACTCTTATCAAGAGAAAAGTCGATCTAAACATATGAGCGCTGAAACTTCCCGGTCTGTCGATGTCGTCAATAGGTATTCGCCAAATGCCGTTAAACAGGTTATTGACCTTTCGTTCGGCGAACAAACCGGGTATTAGTTTTGTGTTATCGGACAAATCGCTTCCCGACTTATCGATATCGGTCGGGAGACATATATTGACTGCCTTTTGACCGCCGACTCCAAGAAGAAGCTGTTTTGCTGTGAAGTTATCATTAATGATGTGATAATAATTTGCTAAACGAAAGGTTGACTTATAATGAGCCGGATATCGATCGACACATCTTCGCATAGCATTCAAACACATGACAACCAATTCTTTCTTCAGACCCATTGCGTCCACCTTTTTATCTCTTAGAACAACCGAATCGATCATATCGTTCATTAGCTCTTTAACCGAATCACAAGAAACGACTCGTGAAGAAGAAGATAAACCACTGGCATAATCGTGATCTACCGGTGCGGCCGATGTGGCCGACGAAGGACTTGACTGCTTCGTGAATGGCGACCGAAGCGCACGAATCAAATGTAATCTCAATCGTTTCAAAACACGAGACGAAAATTTTTGATTGTAAGTCAGATATTTCAGAATCGATGCGTGAATTCTGTAATGGATTTCCAGCGCTTCCACTGCTAAAGATGGCGGGTTATAGTACTGGATCTTCTTTGGATAAGAAGTTCCATCGGCATAAAGACATAGTTCTGCCCATTCGTAATACTTGAGAGCTGTGAGTAAAGCCGATGCGCCCGAAGATAGACTACTCTTTTCCATAACTTTACCCAACATATAATATGGAAGCCATAACTCTTCCGCCGAATCCGTATTCAAAGCGCTTTCGAAGCAATTCCTCGCGATTTTAATCATGTCTTCGCTCTCTATTTTGAACTCAGCCTGTGATTTGAAAAGTGATGTCTTTCGGAAACGCGAAGCACTGCTTGAGATATTGTAGACGAAGTGACCGAACTCTAACCACAGCTTTGTATTCGACTTCTCCAGAGTCAGAGCCTTTTGAAAACATCTTTGACACGCAATCGTGAGGTCATAAAACTTTTGGTCAATACTTTCACCCTTAAGAGTGAGGCAAATGAACATTTTGTTCAAATCTTACAACAATTCTTACAGATAGCAGCTGTTGGTCCACTTCCCAGGTCCGGGCCAGTGATGAGGCCGCCCAAGCGTCAAATCGATTCGGGTTTAGACTCAGATCATAGAGATAAAAGAGTTTGGCTTTTCTTTATAGGGAAAACATCAGAATAGTCGTAAGTTATAAAGATTTAAAGATAACAATGGTATTTAAACATTTCTCACTTGAATTCAGTGTTTTTGAAGTAATAATCAGCCAATAAGTAGTAAATTGTTTCCGTTATGTGAGTGCTCTCAACGACCATATCTTCGGGAATCGGTTCACCGTTTTCGATGTATTTAAGTATAGGTTGTGTTTTGTCATCAGGTTTTAAATGAGACGGAACTAAATCAATAATTTTCAAGAGTAAACCTTCGATTTCTTGAGTGATTCCAGTTTGACGAAGAACACTATCATATTCTGGAAGTTCTTCGGGTGCGAAGTAATGGTATATTTGTTCGCAGAGTTCCCATTTGAGTGCAATATGTGGTGATTTGTGTATATTTGAAGACGAAACCGAAGGATTGGTTGGGATTTTTCTCGGCGGGAAATTATATAAACACGTGAAACATTTGATTATCTCTTCTTCGACTTCATTCTCGAGGAAGTGGTGCAAAGCCAGAAGCAAAAACTCACCCCTGTGTGAAGTACAGGTGCCTCTCTTACCCAGATATTGATGACCCAACTTCAAGAACTTGATTACCGGACTCTTGGCATTGTTGGCCTCAACTCCTTCGGCTATAAGACCCCAATATAGGCAAATCCAGGGCAGCACTGAATACCCTTCGGCCGCCAATTTAACTAACTTTACTGCCAACGGATGCTTAAGTCGGGCGCGTTTACCCGTCTCTAAACACTGACGAATAGTTCCCAAACATTCGTTGTTGAGTTCATTTCTAGTGCAGAGAATGTCTATTCCTTTTTGCCAAAGACCAGACCCGACAATGGCTTCATTCAAAAGGTCGATCTCTTCCGATCTCAATTCAGATTCGGGTTTATCTCTCAATATTTTGATCAATTCTTCGAAGTGATGTTCGGCCATCATTAGAGACATGTTTTCTCGCGATTGCGAATCCAGTATTGATTTGATGCCATCGTATTTGATAATTACTTTATTAGCGGCCATCACTTCGATCTCGTCCTTAAGAAGAATATCCATAGCATTAACTAAGAAGTCATTGTCGTTCTCTTTAGTCCCCCTTAACATCGATAGCCTGACCACAAATTCTTTGTAGTGATCTTCCGAAAGATTCATTTCTAACGGGAATAACATTTGTGTCAAAAACATGGCTTCGTTTCGGTTAAACTTGAGCTCATTTGCGGTCAAAGACATCCAAATCTGTTCGATATCAATGTCGCGACCGATCACTGCTAATGGACCGCAAGGAAGTTCATTGGTCTGACGGTAAATGGCGTAAAGTTCGGTAAATACAGACGGAATTATCAAATTCTTGGACAAAGCGAGTTCACGCAAATATAATTCAATCAAGTCATCGATGGTTAGGTATTTGTTCTTACTTTTCATTGATTTAAGTCTTTCCAGAAATCCGTTTATATAATCTGATTCAGTCTTTTCACAGATATTAATACATTTAAAGACATGTTTCTGTTCTTCCATTTCGGGAGTGATCGGACGCTCTTCGATGACAACTGTTTTCAGTGATTCGGGTAACAAATCGAGAATACTTTCAGAGATATTTCTTTCGTCGATGTCTTTGCTCTTATTTAAAATATTCTTCACACGACTCGAACGTCTTTTATCAACAAATTCTGTTGGAAATGCATTGGAAGTGCTGTTTCTAATGCTATTCATTCGCTTGAATTTTGGTTTATTAGTCGATTCGGACTCACTTTCCGCCGGAGTAACCACTTCTTTGTCAGCGCTCATAACTTCTTTGTTTGTCTCTTTGTCTTTAGTTTCGGCAGCAGTTGACTGACTCTCATCGGCGCTGGTATTAGCACTTCCGCTCTCATTACCACAACTATCAGTCTGTGAACTAATTCCAGAGTCAAAACTAATATCAATCGGCATCGAAGGCAACCAATTATTCTTTTTTATTCTTTCGTAGAGGACTTTCAACTTTAAACCAATGGAAGATAATGACAAAGAATTGGAAGTTTTATCTAAGAATAGCGTCAATTTAGGGCGTTTTGATTCTTGTCTGACCCGTTCGTCGTCGAAGTGTTGACGTCTTTTAGCTTTTAATTGTCTCATTTCTCCGACAATAGACTCGTAATCTTCTGATTCGTATCGACCAATGAATTGTTTATACTTTTCCGATAAATTCTTATTGAAAATCGGATGCAAACGAAGACATTCATTGAAGATAACAATAGCTTTGATATAAGTCGGGTCTCTATCGATGGCATGACAACAGTGTCGGAAACAATGGAATAAATCGTGTAAAATAAAAGTCGTTTCAATAAGTCTATCGATTACTATCCAATTCATTGGCGACAATCGGAAAGCGCTTTCATAGCATTCTCGGGCCAACTGATAGTTGAGTAGAAGAGCTGCCCGACGGCCGGTCTTCAGCCAAAGTGAGACATCGTTGGCGTCCAACTCGAGTGCCTCTAAATAATAGTTCAAATCATTGGTAATGATTCCGAGATTCTTGAGCGTCGAGTAATGCAAGCGTTGATAAAATGCTTCGGAACTGCATTTCTGTTTCCCTGACTTCTCGTTCAGACTTTCATTGAGCTTAAGAAGTAATTGTTTGGCCACTTCTTCTTCGCCGCCGGAAAGGGTTCGAATCGCTTCTTCATAAATACACTTAAGACCGTCCTCTTCGGCCTCTCGGGTGACCAGATATGACTGACTGACGTCATCACCCGAAGAGTCTTCAGACTCATTGAGAGCTTTAATTTTAATCATAGTTTTGACAAAAAATTAAATTAATTTTCGTATAATTTCATCGGTTTTTGTGTTTCGGAAAACAAATTGTTTACAAGTTTTGAGTCAATTGTTTGTCAGACGAGAGATGTCTCTGAAGTCCATTCGTTCCTCAGTTTGTGTCACAACTTCTTCGTTGACTTCCTTTTCCTCCAAACGTGAAAAATGGTATGAATTTTATGTTCACTTTATTTTTAATTTAATTCACTTTTAATTGTAATTAAGTTTAATTTTAAACCGATTTTTCGGTTTTCGGCTCAAAGACTGTCTGACTATCAGTTGAGACCCGATTGACATCCACTACCGATTGTCCGTCGCTTTGAGCCGAAACTTATGGCAAAAGCTTTTGATTTGTTTTGTTTTGAATTTAATTCAATTAATTAATTGATTTTATTATTTTGCGGTAACTCTAAGGCCGGCACTAAAGAGAAGCCGAAAGCAAAACCAGCGCCGAAGCCGACGACCGCTAAGTCGGCAGTAAAGAAGCCGAGAAAGGTTTTGCCAAAGAATGTGAAGAAGTTGGTAACCCATCGGTCAACGCGACCCCTTTGGGCTAAAATCCGTCGAACCGCTAAGAAGAAGGGCGTCGCACCCGAATCACTCCTCAAGAAGAAGCCTAAGTTTGTCATCAAGAAGATCGGCGGAGAGAAGAACGGATCCAAACGTAAGGTTTTAGTGAAGAAGGGCCCCAAATGGTATCCGACTGAGGATAAGCCTAAAAAGAAGAGGACCGGACATAAGACCTTCAGACAGCACAAGCGAACACTCAAAGCAGGTTTGTTTAGCTCTTCTTATCAACACATTACTCACTTGACATTCTTCAGGCATTGTTCCCGGATCTGTCCTCATTGTTCTCGCCGGACGTCATCGCGGCAAACGAGTTGTCTTCTTGAAGCAGTTGGCCAGTGGTCTGTTGCTCGTGAGCGGTCCATTCAAGATCAATGCTTGTCCTCTGAGGCGAATGCATCAGCAGTTTGTTATCGGGACCTCAACTAAAGTCGATATTTCGGGCGTCAAAATCCCGGAACACATTAACGACAAGTACTTTAAGGTGAAGAAAGATCGGTCACCGAAGGGCAAGAAAGGCGATGGCGGAGACATTTTCGACACCAAAGCCGAGTCATTCAAACCCGACGAACAGCGAAAGAAGGATCAGATCGATGTCGACAAACAACTGATTGATGTGATTCGCAAACAGAAGGAAAAGAAACTTCTTTTGGCTTATTTGGGATCATATTTCCAGTTAAGGAATCGTGTCTTTCCTCACAAACTCAAGTTCTGAACGAATAGTTAATTATAAATATCTTTTGGACTAAATTTGGAACAAATAAATCGTTTGAAAAAGAAATCAAAAGTTTATTCATGTTTTAATTAAGTTTTGTAATGGATTTCAATTGAAACCAATGTTTATTGTTGTCGATCGTCTCGTCCTCTCCTGTCCTGTCTGTTAGATCCCCGTCGATATTGATTCCTATCTCCTCCGCGATCGCCTCTCTGTTGATATCCGTAGTTGCGGTCATTCATGAATCCCCGGCCAGTCATAGGGAAGCCTCCGACAGGCATTTGCTTCGTTTCCCAAAGCCGTTCGTTCTGTTCGACTAAAGTATTGATTTTGTCGGCCAACTGGAGGGACAGGCCTTGAATACGCGAGGGTTCTGTTCTGTGCATGACTGCGGTCTGTGTCGGCTCATCCAAAGATGCCATCA
This sequence comes from Liebstadia similis, assembly GCA_034689365.1. Lineage (NCBI taxonomy): Eukaryota > Metazoa > Arthropoda > Arachnida > Sarcoptiformes > Liebstadiidae > Liebstadia > Liebstadia similis. The sequence goes on along the minus strand of JAQGAJ010000375.1, from coordinate 6,927 downwards.
GTTCTTCATTGATAATCATTTTGCTGATAATGCTATGAACTATAGGCGCTTCCAAATCGAACATTTCGGCCAACATTTTAATCGATATCGAATCGTAGACATTGCTGTAAGTGAAGAGGTATGCCCTCAGACTCTCTTCCCTAATCTTCTGTCTCAGCATTTCCTTCACTTTGTCTGAATTGTAGAACAGATTCCATACTTTTGAGTCCATTTTATCATTGATGATATATTCTTGACATTGTCGCCAATTGCCGACACGCATGGCCTTAGAGGCAGCGACCACGTGCTCGCGCATAGACTCGGGCAGACCCACGAGAGGCTGTTCCTCGTTCTTTCGCAACTGATTATAAAAGGAACGGCTAATCATTTTCTTACGAATCGAGAACTCATTTGAGGCCACGTCTGGTATCTCCAGAAGCATAGCAGAGACCAAATAAACGCATTCAAGAAGTTCTAAGTTTATGTGTTTGTGAAACGGAATTTGGCGCCGCTTTTCCTGTTTCTCCTGTTCTGGTGTTCTCTCGTTTTGTCGCGGAAGAAGTCCTATAAATAACTAATTAATCGAACAATAATTAAGTTTTGAGACAAACCTTGTGCGAGAAGTTCTTTAGCTCTTCCCTGGATCTGAATGTCGAGGAGAGAGGTGTGAGCATCTCTGATGGTTCCGTGTCTGAAAGCGCAGAGACCCAATTGAACCAGAGCTCTGTTATACATCACTTGCAAAGGAATGTCAGACTTCTGGATGTTGTGCTGCAAATACGACATTAACATCAGATCTCTGGCCTCAAACCAGTTGTCATGAAGAGCGTGATGATAGATGTGGCAAAGGATGGCCTGCGTTCGGATCCGATCGGTCACATCTCGCGCATAGATATATTTGCACAACTGGTTCATGATATCCATCGAAGTAACCAAAGGAATCTCATCCTCTTTGTTTAGCGCACGTCCGGCCTCGTCCTCAATCACGATCTCAACTCTTTCGAAGTCTCCGTTCAACTTCTCATCAATTTTTTGTTCCTTTTCTTTTCGGAGGCGTTCCTTCTTTTTGAAAACATTTGGATCAAACTTATAGTAAAGATGATCGATGCGCAAGATATAGATTCTGCACAATTCGCTGGCATTTCCTCTGCCATTGAGTTCCAAATACTCTTTGAGTCGATCAATGATAGCACAGACTCGCATCTCATCCCTGAGTCTTTCAAGATATTCAGGGGAGTGAGCATCACATCCCTGAAGCATTTTAGTGAATTCCTCGTCCATTTTCTCAATCAGAGTGAGCACACATCCATGCACTCTATAGGGCGGCGCAACGAAGGTCTCAGATTCTTCAGCGATATTTTCTCCGATAGAAATCTCTGGATTGCGAATCAAAAGGTCGATCACCTGCTCTGCGGTGTCCAAACACTTCTCCCACATCTCGGATTTCATGCACGCATTGATGTTTGGGTTGTAGTCATAGATCGATGACATTATTCCGTAGAGAATCTTAACGGCCAGAGCGGGTCCGAGATTGTGCTGTTGGTTAATAGTAAACAATTCGGATAACATATCGATTTGATCTGTTCTGTCGATTCGTTTTTTGCCTCTCATTGCCAGTACTTCAACCAATTTCTTGACCATCACCTGATGATTAATCTCTGCGTCTTTGGCAAACATTTTGGGCTTCTCAGTGGTGACAACACCTCCCTTAACGGATTCCCATTCGCCTTCATCGTGATCTTCTCCTTCTTCTCTTCGTTTTCCAGCTTTTGGTTCTTTGACTTTCTTTTCTCTCTTCTTTGATTCTTTCCCTTCAGCGTCCGGTTTCTTCAAGAACTTTGCGGCCAAGTTATCGCCATATTTCTCGTCATCGCTCGACGAAGAACTCTCATCACTACTCGATCCCCAATCACTTTCATCGTCAGAGTCTTCTTCGTCTAATTTTTTGGCGAACTTTACTTTCATCGGTTCGGTCTCTTTCTTCAGACCTGTTTCATCATCGGCTTCATTAGTAGACGCCTGACGTGGTCGGGAAACAAAGCCGACATCGCTTTCATCAGAACTCTCTTCATCTCCTCCTTCATCAGATTCTTCCTTTTCGTCTTCAAATGCGTCGGGATTTTCGCGATAGGAAGCGATATCTGTTTCGAAATCTTTAATATATTTCCTGAGCTTTTGTCTCAGAGTAGCCAAAGATTTAGAGTTATTCTTCGACATATTCTTTCGGCCCTCTCTGTCCTCCCAGACCTCATTAACGAAGTCTTCGAGTTCGACCAAACATTTGACATAGAAGTTCGGGGTCGCGCCCGAGTCTTCTCTATCGATGACACTCTTGGCTTTGATGAAAGCTTTGGTCAAATTTTCAAATCCGGTCAACATTTTCGATATGTCTTTAATCTTCTTGTGATTTCGGATTTGTTTGATAATTGTGGTCAACTCTTCATATCTCTTCTCTTTGGCCGTTCGGACCACTCTTTTAGCTTCTTCTTCATCATCACTAAACGAATAGGCACTGAAATAGATATTTATAAATGAGATAAACTCGAGATTGCGGTCAAAGTGATCACTACTGACGCTGTGGTTGCCGTCGGCTTCTGAGGCACGAAATCTCCCTCTGATTCTTCAGACTCACTCTCGGAGTCAGACAAGTGTTGGAAGAACTTTCCACTCATTTTTGGCGATCACTTCAATCAAAGAGAATTAAAAATAAGTTCAATTGAATCAAATGCTAAACACGTGTTCATTGATTTGATGTCGTATTGCGAGACATATCGAGTCCGACTCTCGGCTCACGTGTCGGTCATTAAACTTACCTCTGATTCAATTGATCCACAATTAAGACAATAAATTGTAAACAATTGTCGATTAAAATCGATTTAATGGCAAATAAATAATGATTTGACGACTAATTGCCGTCTTTGAGACACGAGTTGTCTCTCGAGTCAGGTATTTGTCGACAAATATCTCTCTATTTGTATGAAAAGAGTCGACAAAAATAAACTCAAATCTGTATTCAATGACTGAAAGCGTTAACTAAACTACAGTTAAACCTCGATTTCACACATTCTTTGAGATTTTCATTAATTTTATTATTAATTACTTTTAACTTTAAATATAAACTTAAGATTTGGAACAAATTAATGGAAACTATTAATAAAATAAATTGATTGTAACTAAAAGTGGATTTAAATCTCAACTCTCAAGAAGTGATTTCACTGTAGTTTAAGTTATGAGCGAAATGTGTAAACACTTATGATTTGATATCCGACTAAAAGTTTCAAACAATTTGACCGAAAATCCAATTCTTAACTGAATTCCTAACTAATGGCAAAGTAAGTGATGACACAAACCATTAAACCACTCAAAGACTAAACAAATCTGATTTTAATCACCGCTGAAGACGTTATTTTGAAGGCTCGAAAGCAAAACCCGGAGTTCTCAGGTATGTCAATGTTGACCACTTACCGATCTCTGGTCACTGTTAACCCGAATGACTGATGAATGACTTGATTCTATTTCCGTAGCGATAATCTGAAGGAAGCTCTGAATTTACATTCGGACAAACTTCCGCTATGGATATACCGAATGCGAGTATTGGGATATCCGCCGGGTTGGCTACAGCAGGCAAAGGTCAACACTCTGGCCATCTTTGATGGCTCCGGAGAAGACGGCGAACTCAATGAATCATCTGAGGTCGCGGAAGAAGAATACAATAAAGAATCGCTGATTGAGTTCCCGGGTTTCAACTGTGCTATACCTCCGGGTGTCAGAGATGTAAGATTTATTAGCTTAAAGTTTTGCCATTAATTATCTGTTTTTAGGATTGGCATTACCTCCGAATGCCACCGATGTTACCGACACAACAGCTCAAAGAAGCTCTTAAGACAATGAAGGTCTCAGAGCCAGTGCCTTACAAGAAGAGCAAACTTGATCTTCCCAGCACTGCGAGCTCGCCATCTACTTCTACCTCCACATCTACGCCACAGACATCTAAGATCTCACTTGAAAATGGTAACATTTGTTTAATTCAATTCATTTAAATGTAATTTTTGTCTGATTAGTGCCACAAAATAGTTCATTGACTTCAAACAAGTCAGAAACAAATGAAACCGAATCAGAACTCAATGTCTCCGATGGCTCTCTTGAAGACAATTCCAAGAATAAGAGCTTCGAAACGCCTTCAAAAGAATCTGAAAAAGCAAATGACAGTACAAATAGTGAACGCAAATTAAAAATGATAGCAATGGGTAGTCCAATGCCAGTCTCTGAACGGCCCAAAAGACCTGACCTCGAGAAGTGGGCCGTCGGGATGGGAGAACTTATATACTTTGAGAATCTGCCCGAATATACGGGAGTATATCAAAACAAAATGAAAGGACTTCTTCATAAGATTCGGGAAAAACATAATCAAACATAACATTTGTTAAGCTTTTAATGCAATTGACATTTCATTTCATATTAAGTTCGACTAAATTATTCAAAACTTATGTAAATTTGTAAACACTTTAATAAATATTTATAAAACATTGAGTTATCTAAGTATTTGATATTCGACTGCAATGTTTAGGCACTTATTCTTTTGGTCTAAACTTTCGGTGCATTAGAGGCAAAAATAATGACAAAACTCCACTTATTATCGTTATTACCGATGATATCCAAAATCCTGTGGTATAACCATTCTTCTCATCAACAGTTTGTCCTATGATTTGATTCTAAAATTAATATCAAGTCTAATTAGAATAATATCTGACCGATAAGAGGCGGTCCGATAAAAGAAGAGACCCCAACAATCATGTTTGTGATTCCGAAGGCATTCGACACCTTTTTCACACCAAACAAGTCGACCACTATTACAGAGGAAAAACATACGAAAGCGCCTGAAATAAAAAGAATCAAATGATTATATTTTCTATAAGACTGCGACAGACCTTCTGTCGCACCAAAAATGATGAAACCGATAGTCAAAAGTACAAAATTATGTCCGACGGCAGCAATCATTCCAATAGCAGAGCCATAAGATATGACAGATATAGCAAAGAGAATCATTCGGTTTAGCGATTGAATGTCTCCGATGTAACCGAAGACCGCTCTACCGAAGGCATTGGATAAGCCAAAGACGACCATTAGAGTCATGGCGTCCTCGTCTTCACCTATTCCTGTCTTCATAATGTGATCTTTAAGGAAGATAACGGGCACGTAATAGACCGAACCGATCAAAAAGTTAATCGAAGCGTAATATATAAATAATATTTCGGTTAATATTCGAAAATTAAAAGTTTCTTCTAATGCACTCTTCAGTGAATTATTTTCTTCCATATATTCTACTTTACGATAGAGAGAGGAGAAGAAGACACACGAGAACATCAGTCCAGACAATACAAGCATTGTTCCCTTCCATCCACAGTAATGGATCAGATGTTCGGTCATCACAGCAAATATGGCTATTCCTATACCAGAACCACAAACGGCAATACCCGTTGCGAACGATAATCGAGTTTTGAACCAATAGGTGATGATTACTACTTGAGGAAGATATTGAAGACCAAGTCCTATGCCTTAATTCTAATCTATGAGTATTTGGTTTGAAAAGATCGCGACCATACCAGTGATAACGCCGAGAGCAAGCATATGACCATATATTGAGTTCAAGACAACACTAGAGATCATTCCGACCACTGATATAATGGCTCCTAAAATAGCAACAGAACGACAACCAAAGGCCACCGCAAGTCCGCTCGCAAAGGGTCCTAAGTATCGGAAATGAGAGTAAACGGCAATAATTGTAAATATCATCGATAGAGATGTGATTTGTGAAATATATGTAAATTTCACCCTAAAATTTATGAAAATTTAGTGAAAGTTTGACTCCAAAAATTTAAAGGTTAAATTTCCGATCTCTAACTATCGATAATTATATGAATACCGGAAGCGAATATCATTCCTGTCATAATTGCGTCGAACAAAGAGGTAACGGTTTCGGATTCGCCATAAACTTTAAGAAATCTCTCGTAAAGAATACCCGTTGTATAAGCGAAACCATCACATATGAGACTAACCATAAAAGATCCGAAGACCACAGCCCAACCCCATCCACCGTCGGGAGGATTCTTTTCAGTTTGAAGAGTTGATCGAGGTGATAATGTTAATGCCATTTGGATTCACTTCGATTAATCCCTAAATCAGTTAAGTTCTACAAATTGATACAAATTGAATAATAAAATTGATATTAGTTTTGGTATTGAAAGCACGCATTCAGACCATAATTGTTAGCGCAGGAAATAATATTTACGAAACAGGAATTAATTATTTCGCATTCAATTGCATTCCGATCTCTGCCATTCCCATCCCGTCCATAATGTGGTCTCAAAGATAGAGTATTCAGTTCTTACGGAAAGTCTGGATCTCCGAGACAGTCAATTAATAGATCACTCCATTCCTTACCTGCACTTCAGTTCTACTTCCGTATCAACTTTGGTCTGACAGTGAAATCATTGAAATCTTTACAACCAGGGATGCCCTCGACCTACTCAGGGGATAAGGGAGGGGATATTGCGCAATATTTTGCCAAAAAGTCTAGGAAGTCTATTTTTCTCTTCGAGCTCATGGGGATTTTGGACATCCCTGTTTACAACAGATTAGCGTCAGTTCAATGATAGTAGTGAAACACAAACAGCCGACTGATCGCTGAACAATTGGTTACTTCTTCGTGTTATCGGCATTCTTAGGATATTTTTTGCCATCATTTTGAGATCAAAATTTTAAATTTCAGATTCAATTAAACCTCACTTTTGAGAAACTTGAATGAAATTTAAGCGACAAATAATTTATTGCAATTTCCGGTTCACTCTAATCACGGGTAAAGATGGTAATCATGGGTAAGTTGATTCGATTCAAAGTTTATTTACACACTTTATCGTATTATTAAAATACATTTCGTTGACATTAATT
>JAQGAJ010000374.1:0-16129 GCA_034689365.1 Liebstadia similis | reverse complement strand
CTCTCTCTCTCTCTCTCTCTCTCTCTCTCTCTCTCCCTCTCTCTCTCTCCCACCGCTAAATTTGAACCGATCGGCACTCAAGTGGTGGTCACAAGTGATGGTCAACTATCAGAAATTGTAATCAGTTGTCAGACACTGTTTCTCCAATCCAACAATTTTTATATAGACTTAAGTCATATAAGACTTATGAGATTTTTTAAGTCATAAAAATATAGTTTAAAAAGTATTTTATTCTTTAGTTTTCAGAACTAACTCATTAATGTACAGGTAGTTCAGGAATATTCATAACATACTCGTTATAATCAATGAACACAAGGAATAAGTTTTGAAGGAATTGAAAATCTTTGAGAAGTGAACGCCGGCTCTGCTCTAAAGCCAATCCACGAATTACTTCACGTTTTCAGAGACTATCGATATATTCATTCACTTATTAAAACTTTATTAAAAGTTTAGATTTATTAAAATAATTTGTTTAATTAATTTTGATTTTTGAGTTTAATTCAAAACATTTAATTTTAATACAGAATAAATAATTTGAATATAAAATGAATGGTAAGTGAAATGACCAGAACAATAGTGGCAATAGTGGCACACCTTTGCAAACATGCCTTTCCATCAACAAAAGGTGTTTCATTGATAGAGTCGGACATCGATTCATTCAAATCTCATCCCCTTTTGTTCAATACATTATCAAAGGGTTGAACCGAAAAACAGATTCTTCTAAAGGCATTCAATCGGATCTCTAATAATGTTTAAAAGATTTAAATTATGTTTTGAGGGAAAGTCGAAGCGATCGCTAACCGAGAGTTGGATTCTGTGACGCCATTAATATGTGATTTGATTTTTAAATTAAATATATTAACACAAAAATTGTTACAATCGTTGAAATAAATTTGTTTATGAATTAAAACAAAGACACAAAAACTGAAGGTTTTTACAACACTTATAAACCAAATGGTTATAAGTTATGATCAATTAATAAGTTATTTAATGTCAAATCATTACTAACTATACATAAAATCGAGAAAAATATAGTTCCGGTTATTGTCTGGCGTTTAGTCAACTTTGACAACACTATAGATCTTGCGAACGAACCAAAAGCACGCGAAGAAGCCTACAGTTCCGGTAAGTAAGAAGAAGAGGAACACTATTATAAGAGTGTATCCGAAATAGAGGAGAGTCGATATCGTGCCAGTGATGGTCAGTTTGGTCATGAAGTAGTGGACGCAATAGACCAACAGATAGAACGCCGTGAAACCACTGGTCAGAAACGATCGCCACCTGAAGAGAGATCAATATTAGTCTCAATTCAAGACATCTATACAACAACTATGACAACACTTACCACCAATGATAGTCTTCGGCGCAGAGATGGAAATAGCAGAGAAGAACTGTGGTCTCACTGCATGTGATGACCAGAATAGTGAAGACCAGAAACAAAAAGCCAAACATATAATACATTTGATTCGACCAAATGCTGTTCAATATGAAGAAGAGTTGAATGAAAATACAACCAAACGGTAGAATTCCGCCCATTATTATGCCCGGAAGGGGTTGGGTGTAAACCGACTGCTCTGGGATCTGACGCGGGATCTGATTTGTGCGGACCGGGTGTTCAATCGTTCGCTTCTTGAAGCCGAAGTACGCGCCAACGAATGTCAACGGGAGTGAAACACCGAACCAAAGGGCCAGAAGTGCTATCAGAGTCGTGAAGGGAATGGCAGCCGAACTTCCCTTCGCCCACAATAAGAGGTTCATCACAAAGAACAATGAGAAGACAACTCCCGGACAAAGCAGAGAAGTCAATATCACATTGAGTTTCCAATTATATCCGCCAAACGCTTTGTAGATCCGCGCCGACACATATCCCGCCGGCGTTCCTAAGCAGACGAAAAGCACGAGAGCACAGGTCATGAGTGCTCCGCGATTGGCCGGCGATAGAAATCCCAGACACGCAAAGAAGAGTGTGATGACAGTCATACAAAGCACTTGAACACCACTGCCGAGGAATACCGAGAGAAGCATTGATCGGTGCGGGGGTCGGAACACGTCTCCGTGCACTAACTTCCAGCCGAACTCTTCCTGTGCGTCGTCTTCACTATCGATCTGATTATATCGGGCGATGTCTTTATGAAGTGTTCTCAATAGAATCATTGCTACCATTCCTGTCAGGAAGAGTACGATAACCAAAGAGTTGAGGATTGAAAACCATTGGATGTTTGTGTGAGGCATCGATTCCAAGATGTAGTCCCAACGGGACGACCATTTGATCGAATCATCGCGTGAATAGTATATCGAATAAGAGTAATAGACATTAATTTCATCACTTTTGGTCAGTTTTCCAGGGATTTCCATCGGAGGAGCATTTGTGGGACAATCGGTCGGTGGAAAGCCCTTAACATGTTTTATACTTCTGGGCACGACTTTCACGGCGATGATTCGGCCGCCCTTATCACCGAAGCCGACTCCCCAGACTTCATTTTCACCGCTATGGTAAGTGATAGTGATGTCCACGTGATTGAACAGATAGAAAGTGTCGGGTTTGTTGTAGAGGACATTCATAACACACGCGTCTTTGGCTGTTCCCTGACTGTCCACATAACAGCCCATTGGAAACCCGACCGAACAGTATTGCTGATCGCCTTCTACGGGGTAACACCAGGTGACCGGCATATTGTCAACAATCCAGTGGTGCTGATAGTTCTTAAGCATGCCTTTCATCAGACCATTGAGACGCTCGACGTCTCCCTTATTACCCATTTTGTAGTTCTTATGGCAAAGAAATTTGCATTCCTCTTGTCTTAGGAATGAGATATTGTACGGCGAAGACCGGATCCGTTCGCCGAAAACCACTTGACCTAAGTTCTCGACGGGAGAGTCCGAAGTGTCCTCTGCCTGACAGAAGTCGAAGTGCGAGTACTCGTAAGGAATGACCGATTCTTCGCTGTCCAACCGATTTACGTATAGCTTTACATTTGATTTGCAGGTTTCGGTGGTCTTCTCATCTTCACAGAAGTTGACCGGAGCCAAACCGGGCAGATAGAAGGCATTCACCGATATCACACCAATACATAGCAGGACTGCCGAAGACAGACACCGATTGCCACTCCATCGCCATCTCATACATGGCTTCGCAGACATTGTGTGACTTTAGTCGCGGATCTGGTGGTCAACCGATTGGAGTGTCGGAGGTATGGCTGCGAACGACGGCTCACGTATTGAAAGGACTCAAAGATAAACACAAAACTAATTCCAACTCATATGCAGTCAAAGGACTGACTCTGCGCTCAAGTGATTCACTAATACAGTGAAACCCGTTTAATGGATCGCAAACGACGATCCCTTTCCTCTCTGAAGATAATAATTAGTCCATTCGTTATATTAATCATAAAAAAACTGATTTCGTGTCGGAGTTGGACTCACATTATCACTAGTGGTACAGATCATCACCATTAGTGTCATACTGTGCGCAACGCATTCCTCTTAGACTCTAAGACTACACCCGAACCCCGATATTGTTAACAATTAGAGGACATATTCATAATTGCAATGACTTTATGGCTGATAATTACGAGTAATTCAATTTGAACATTGATTTGGTTGGGAAGGGAAGGGAGGGATGGAATGGTTGGTTGTGTCATATTTAATATCTTGACATTTTTGTCACAAAGGTATTTCATTAATTCAATACTTAACACAGAATTTGATCGATTGGTCACTAATTCTATGGATTATTGCAATTAATGATGTAAATTGAAAAAATAATTGAAATTTTAATAAAATTTTATCGTTTTTTTTTGTTTCTGAGTGAAAATTTCAAAATTTTAACTTGACGAGATGCAAGTTTGGAAAAGTATGGTTATAATCAGGGACATTATCTTCTCCACACAAAGTGACAATGTGCAAAGTAATTTATAATTAATAATTTATTTAACGTGATATTAGCGCCAAATTTTGTATTAATGCCAAATAGATTTGAAGTGAAATTTTAACCTTAATTGCAAACAATCGCTAGAATTCAACGAATTATAAATATCTTTTATTGCATTTTGTTTTGAGTTTAATCTAATTAAACCGGAATTAATCCGTATTTTGAACGAACGGTAGAATCAATTCTTCCATAAAAAGAACAAAAAATGATTTATTTGTCAAAAATGATAACAATTTCTAAACAAAATCTTTTCTAATTCTCAGATAAAATAACGAAAAACCTCAACAAATGATAAAAATGGATGCAATCAAAGAATATTCAACTGATTTTACATTCGGGCGGAGAGAACCGCAAAAGATTGTCCAAAACAATTCGGGCCATATATGCCGAGGTCTCGCTCTGGGGCTCGCAATAGAAGTCTTCGATTCCAACCATTTCTTGTCTGTCAGTCTTATACCGATTGACGGCACCAGAGATTATCTGACAAATGATATTTGAAATGATATATTACGACAATTAATAACTTGATTGTATGTCAAGGACTTAGGGATCAGTTGAAAGTTAACCAAAAAGAGGTATTCATCACAAACCTTATCCAAATCAACGGCAGACATGTCCTGAAAGACCAATTCGGGATTGCGCTGAAGAATCACGTGAATAATCATCAAAAGCTGTTTGATTTGAGACAAAATGTTTAATTAGAAAACAAAAATTACTTAAAGACTCACTTCAATAACGATTTGTCGATATTCGGGGGAAGATATTCGGCACAAAATGTTCTCTACTTTCCTCAAGAAGTTCAGTTCGTGCTGAGACATCAATGTTATGGTCGGACCTGAGGCCAAGTGCTGACCGGCCACACAAATGCCGGCCGATGTGCGGCTCAGGATATCCCAGACTTTGTCGTAGAAGTCTTTGGGGACTCTGCAAAGTGAGCCCTCTATACGGCGGCGATCGCGGGGCTCGAGATCGGTATCTGTCAGTACTTTATAGAGGATACGTCTGACCCGACTCGGGGCCAAAGACTCTAATTTAACTTGACTTTCATTTTTGAAACTTAAGTAGTATTTCATGGCTTCGAGAAAAGATCCGACTCTTATTTTGACGATTCCTTCGAAGAGGTGGGGAGTCGTCGATATGAGTCGACCGACATAGAGAATAATTTCCTGCTGAAGAACTGCATCGTAAGGTTCAGTAATCACATCATACAAGAGTTGATGAATTTCTTTAGGTGTGCGCGGATGATCGATCTCTACCTCCCTCTGACCATACGATCCCACTGTTATCTGTTTACCGCTGACCAGAATGGATGTGATATATGGCGAGATTGAATCAACAAGTTTTCGGAGAATAGAACTGCAATATCTCACGACAGACCAGTGCCGAAGAGCTCCGGCCTGTCTCGAGAGTCTTTCCAGACGTTCCTTAACAGTCAATCCTTCGGGAAGCGCAAAGTGAAGCCCTTCCCGAATGGCCAGAATGTACAAGAGCTGGCTTTGAGCGTGAAGTGTGTCACAGGTACGCAAGGCGTCAATGATGTCGGGCCACGTCGGCCGGTGTTCGTACATCCCTTTGTAGTCGACATCCATGGGTTCGTTGTAAATAAGAGCTTTAGGAATGTCTGTCAACGATTGGTAACCGATTCCCATTGTGTGCTCCAATTGGCGGAACGTTTCTAACTTCGGAAGTGTTTCGGATGGCAATAAGTGAAGGAAATCCAAGTGTTCGATACACGAAGAACTTATCAGATTCTGAAGACGACCCGTTTTTATCTTAAGTCCTGATTGAAGGTAACCTTTCTTGAACTGAACCAATAAGTCGAGCATCTCTTTGAAGTTGACATCCCGTATGTGCTCTTCTCTGATCAGAATGCAAACCGTCGGCCGACCGGACATTCGCCAGTATTTGCCCACAAAATGCAATTCATTCTTAATGTCATCGATGAGAAGCGCCATATCATAGGAAAGATAAAAGTCTGACACTTCGAAGATCAGTGGATAGCAAAGGACTGTTTGGCCGCAGATTCTGTAGAGTTTGCTCGTTCCCAATGCACCGATTGGTCGCGCGGGTCGTCCTTTGAGGCCAAGCTTGCGATTAATGCCTAAGAGCTCGTAGATTCTGACCAATTGAGAGGGCGGCCATATCTGGACCGGTTCGACCTCGAGAGGAGTCTGGGTTTGTATTCCGTACGTAGCCTTAAAAGTGGTTCAAATGCGATATCAGTGACAATATGAAGACACAAATGACACAATGGATACCATCATTGCTTGCAATCGCATCGATTCGGCGACGAGGACTACCTGAACAACCAAATCACTAGCCGTTCCCTAAAGAGATATCGTCTTAAGTTTGATTAGGAATCAGAGATTTTCCATTCAATACATTACTAAACAATCAGTTCTACAGAATTAAAGCATTACTCAAATACTGACCAGAAATCTATGTTTGCCTACAATTAATCAAATGCACGAAAAGTATTGAATGGATGACAAAGAGTTGTCCCAAAACCGCGAATCAATCAATACTCACATATTTGGAGCCCTTTTGTTCCGTTTGGACAGAATTTCAGGAAAAGACACAACAGATTAGCGAATCATAAGTTGAGAACAGAAACCCTTTTGCAAGCAATAGAAATCGATTCTTACCTGGAATACAGAGTAGCGGCCGATCTTTCGGCTCCGGTCATAGCTCGGCATAAACCGGCGGATTGGGTCTAACTCTATGGCCTGAAGCAAACCTTCGGTCAAGAGCTGAGTGATAATCAGTACCGCCTGTCCCATGAGATATAGTACAGAACCATCACTGCCTTCTTGACTGGCAATACGTGGTGTCGAACCCGGTTCGGACTTCTCTGCGTCAATATATTCTGGCGGAACCTGACCACCAAAAGAGCAATCTTCAGCTCTAACAACAATTTCACTTTTGCTCACATAATAGTATTTTGGGATCAGATAGTCTCCGGTAATCGCATCTCTTCGAAGTAGTTTATTGAACAACAAATCTTGATATTCGGGTATCTGTTCGTCATTATTCTTGAAGATGGCGTCGATGATCAAGAAGCAGCAGAAGACTGGCCAATCACACTCTATGTTCTCCAAGTGCTTCGTCTCTCCGTCTCTGAACAGATGCTCTGAATTACATTCCATTAGTTTTAGTCAACGATATGTCATAAATACCTCTCTTCTCATAAACAGTTCCGAACCCGTCCCTAATGAACCTCTTGAAGCCGTAGGGAGTCTTCAGTCTCCTCACAATCTTTTCTTTAGTATTGTTGTAAAGGATTGGGTCATGAGTTGCAAAACAGGGCCAACTGATGGTCGGCAGTAAACCTGAAATCAATTGGTTCTAAACATTTAAAGTCAAATCATTTGATCAATACTTGAGTCTGTATTCTTCGAACTCGATTCCCGTGGAAGAAGTGTCTCGAAAATACTTCTATTTCTCGAATGCGCATCGATATCGACATATATGACACTCCAAGAGGCGCCCTTCTCTCCGAACAGATTGCATCCATTGACGGCCTCGAGAGCGGACTTAGCCATTCCGATGGAGGAGGCATTGATTTCTGGAGTTCCGGTGTTATATTTGCTGCCGCGTTCCCACATTCCGAAGTCAGGCGTCCTGTAGGCCCGTTCCACGTAGTAGACCAGGTTCTGTACGAACTGAACCTCGTCCATCGTATATATTATTTGTAGACCAGATGTAATCATCTGAACCAGGAATAAAAGGTAGAGACTGACCACATCTATCTGCAGATGTCCGTAGAGCTCGTCGTTGAGGGACAGACCGGTGTTGATATTGACCTTCGAGTGCAGCGCATGTTTCGGACTCTGGTTAGTCTTAAAGGGCTCGACTTTGTCCTTAGACTGTCTCATCCAAACGAAGAGTATTCCTCGCATACATTTGACCGCACTCTGACCCAACTCATACCCCTTTCCTTTGTCGTCATCGATCCTCTTATTGTAGGCCTGGAAGAGCGACCAAATGGCAGCGCAGACATAGAGGGAGTCCCTTATGTGCGCCTCTTTCTGGTCATTGGACAGACTCGGGAACAGACCAGTGGTCGGGCTTTGGAACCGAAGTAATTGGCGTTTGACTGCAATTAAAAGAATGGTTATTCAGAGTAAGAGCACAACCGATACAAACCCTGTCCATAGAACTGATCCAATCGTTTAATGCATTTAACGCTTTCATTGGTTTTAAGCGCTTCCGCCAAATCGTTGTCCAAAGAAGTGCTGATTTTAGGTTTGGGATACATATCTCGGCCGAAGACTAACTTTACGGTATAGACAGCACTGCCATTGACTGACAGACATCTCTTGAATTATTTAAAACTATTCTTATCGTTTGATTTTGGCTTAAATTAGATAAATATTTATAAATAACTTTTTGTACACAAACCCAGCGTTCAGTCGATTACTGAACAGCACTGAACAGGAATACAGGATTCCTGTCCTCCAAAGAGACGTCTCTTCAATGACTTTCACTCAATCAACAGATTTGTATCACTTTTTAAAATAAATAAATAAAATATAAGAATTGACTCAATTCTGTTGAAAAACACTAAATCATCATAAGATTGATGAAAGAAATTTCGAAATTATCTTTCATTTAATTAATTTTTTTTATTAATTTTATTTATTTTAGAACAAAATTGCTTTTTGTGACAAAAGAGAAGTTAAAATCAAATTAATTAAAAAATTAATCAAATAATGATTTAAATAAATAGTTGATTTGAAAAATACTAGACAATAGAATATTTGAGTGAGAATTGAAAACATAATCGATTGGTAAAAATGATTAATTGTAACCATAATTCAGTGAAATATCTTTTGGTTAATAAATTAAAAGGTTTGGAGACTTGAGGTCTAAAAACGAAATGATTTTATACAAAATGAAATCATTTGCAAACTCTTCCCAACAATTGTCTCATCAAATATATATGAGTCGACCGGAGAGCCGATCGGCAAACGGTTGGACGAGAGTTGAAGTCGCGAAGTAAAAGGTCAGACCAAAGGCTATTGAGATGGGAAGGGCTGGCAATGCCTTACGGAATATGGCCAACAATAGGAGAGTCAGACACAAACCAATAAGAATGGCCACAAAACAGGCCAGAGTTGTGTTCCAATCACCATAAGAAGAAGCCTTTCCCACCAAAACGCTATAGAAGATAAAGTCACCCAAACCAAGCTTAACCCCTCTCTCATCTTCGATCTCAGACGTGAGGACTTGTGTCGATGACTGATTACCAAAGGGTTCGGTTGCGGGAGTTCTCGAGTCACTGAAAGCCACTTCAGGTAATTGTTGAGAATTTGTTTGATTTTCGGGTTCAGTATTCCTTTGGTTGTCGTCCGAAGTAGTCGTTCCCACATAATAAGCAACGGTTGATGAGTAGATCAGCGCCGGAAAGATTGTTTCGTTTCTCTCTTGCGCGGTCTCGACTAAGATCCTGAGCGGACCGTTCGGACAGAGAACTGCTATCAGATCCCAGACAGAGATCACTCCGAGAACTACCCAAGTCGTCCAATCGGGCAAGAATTTGATGAATACTAAAGCCATTAAAGCGGAAATAAGGATAAGGTATGTCTGTTGAAGAAGAAGAGGTCCCTTCCAGTGGATGCAAATCATTCCGACGACACCAAAGTTCCACATAAAGAGAGCGACGGATATGTAGTCCATCGGAATATTGTAGGCTCTCATCACTTCCCCGAAGTAGATATACATAAACAAGAATAACAACATTAGGGATGATATTATGAGCCACGAGTGGATCACTCGATAACATCGGAACTTATATAAGACAATCAAAATGATTGTCATTACAACGATAACAGCCATCAGAATGAATGCGTTTGCGAAGGACTGCCACACTTTGGTAGTGGTGTCCACGTTCTGGTCAGTGAACGGGGTGTACACCATATAAATGTTGGTCGAAGAATAGAACGATATCGAGTTGATTGTGGCCACAACACAGAACATACAGACACTGACCGGAATGAACAGCTTTATCACATGCTTCGCGCCATACTTCAGCTCTTCCTCTTCGATGTCGTCCTCGGGAGTCGGACTGTTACAAAACGATGACCTCTGAGACGATTCGTCAAAATTGTCATCGTTTTGGACTAATCTTTGAGGGCTTTGACCAGAGATTGAAGTGAATTGCGAATCCGCGATGTTTCTATTGACCGCTGCGGGTCGGGTCCGCTCCGGTGCTTGGGTTCCGTTCCGAGAATGTCGGTTTCGACCCCGAATGGCTCCCGACTCGTCCACCAATTCTTCTTTAGACACCGGAATGTGTGACATCTCTACTGTTTGGACCTGTTTTGGACAAAAAACTATATCAGACAAGAAATCGTTTGAATCTAATTGTGGTCAATGAGCCGTCGGTTAACGGAAGGAATCAAATGAACAGCACTTTTGAACAGCCTATGGGTACTGAAGACGACAAACACCCTCTTTAGCCCCCGTGTGACCACTTCTGTCAAATTGTAAGCTCTGTCAGAGATAATGACCAGACATTGACCAGACATTGACCACGAGTGACATTAATCGGAGACAATTACCAGTTCTTCCATACATACAACCGAGCGGTCAATCAATCGGTCAATTGGTTTGAAGTGAAGTGTATTTTGATTTGAGATCTGATCGCAAAACAGATTCACACAAACAGTGATAGAGTTTATGACTCACTCTCACAGATGTCGTTAAAGTGAACCCAATTCTCATTTATTGCAAATCTTATGACAAAAATTAATTTTAAATTAAAATTAATAGCAATTTATGGTTTAAAGTCAACGCATTCGGGGAATGACTTAAAGGAGATTACAATTCAATTAATAAAATTTAATCGCAATTAAATCTTTGAAATAAATAACTCTTTCGAGTTCATAAGCCATCCTCTTGGTTGAGCTCGTGTGTCAATTGTTCTTCAGTGGCGGCGGAGAACATGTTTTGGGAACGCGATCCTAATTTGAGGGCTTTAGAAGTGCCCTGAAATGCAAGGTTGAGATCATATCCAACTCATTAGAAGTCTATATTTATACTAACCTTTGGTCTGACATTAGAGGACATCGGAGCCGGTCTTTCGGCGACAGTTGGTTCGGCTTTAATATCGTTTATAGCATTATTTAGCGACACATTCATCGAAGAATTCATTGCTTTGAGTCTTTCGTTTTGTTGTGTTTTCTGAAGTTTACTCAACTCTTTCGCCTTTTCCCTCATCTTCTGTTTGGCCTCCCGTTCCTGCGTTTGTCTGACGGCCACAAACACTCTCTCCTCGTGTGAATCCATTTCAATGAATGTCCTCACTTGAGTCATATTAACGCTTTCACGATATCCTATTATTCATTCAATTAGAAGACATTTCAAACATATTCAACACATACCTAACGCCACGATTTCATCGAAAGCGAAAAGTAATGTAAAGGCGTTTTCGCTGATCGCCTGTTCATCGGAAGAACCCTTTGTATGAGAGCTCGTGTATTCATTTATTACTCGAACAAAAAGCCTTATAAATAAAATGGTAAGAAAATAATTTCATAAAATATTAAATAATACCTCAATGTTTCCAAATCCTCTAAAATATTGGACGTTTTCGTAGTAATGAGAACACAATAGAGTTTATCCATCAAAGCCTGATAGACATAACGGACCTAAAAGTGAAGACTAATTTTCAAATATCGCCCGAATAGTAGTGATTCAGATGTAATTATATTAACTATTCTTTCACTTATATCAAAACTACTTGTGATAAGAAGTGGTCACAAGAGATCACTTACTGTGTCGGTCTCGATGAAGGTGTGCTGTTTGTCTTTGGTAATCAGTTTTGTGAATGCGGTTAAAAGGCCTGGAATTGAAATGATTGGCAATCAATTGGTTCAGAGATGATATACTATACTGACCTTCGATTCGCGATCGACTCATTTCGACGAATTGTCGCGAAAGCAAAATCTTTCCGTTGGTCTTCGAGACGACGGCCGACGCCAACAGAACCTGAAGTGCGGACATAGATATTAAAGACAACTAATCAAACTATAAATTGATATTTTTATAACCATTTTTAAGATTTGAGAGACACGTCAGCCAAGAGTTGGTTCACAATTAATTGAATCTAAATGTTTGAGACAATAGTGAAATCAGTTCTTTCAAGTATGCGATGAATCCGACGAAGAATTAGATGAGTTTTGAATGAAACCGATTTAAAAAAAATTGAATCCGATTTAAAACAATTCAATCAAATAATTGTTTACTAATTGTATGAAAAAGTGTTTTCAATGAGTGTTTGATTCGAGTAGAGGTCTGAGCGGTTGCGCACCACTGGTTGGGCTCTCATGAGGTCCGTCGGGATTGTGGTCACGGTTTGACTACTTTACATACCTGACACACATTCCCATTGTGACATTGAAATACTTCTAGAGGTTAACCATCATATAAATCATTTCAACATTGTCTCAAATGATAAGAACATGTGAATACCTAACTTGTATTCTACCGGTTCTTTAGTACAGAAGTTCTACAGAACTTCCTTAAATTTCCACTACCGGGGGTTCATCGAAGACTAACCGAAGACTGACCGCTCAAAAGTGGTCAAAACATCTGATGATGCGATACATCCGATCAATATCTCAAATAAAATTGGGTTCAATACAAAAACTAATTGCAAATTAAATGCAAAAGTAATTAAGTATTATTTGTCGGACACTAATCAAGTATATAATTGGTTTGCGATCACCCGAATATCGTTGACGGCTGTCCCCACCCGACCCCCTCTCCCTATCGAGTCCATTCAAGCCTTTACAAACTTTTTCTCGCGGATTGTTAGCCCTAAAGGGGTGGTTGAGGGGGAGGTCGGGGTCTGTAGGGGTCTGTAGGGGTGTCTAATGCGTTGGAATGGCTGTGAATGGAGTGCTCTCTCGTAGTGTTGAGACTCTATGACTCTCTCAATCTCTCTCTCACTATATTCGAACGACTCTCTCATACTCTCTGATTGATAGACGTCGTGAACGCCATTATTGGAGTGAATGTATTGAGTGATCGCTATATAGCTATAGTGAGAAGTGGTATGAATGCTATCTCCAGAGTGAGTGCTGTGAGTACTGTGCGAGCAATGAGTGCCTGAGTGTTATGCTATGGTCTGACTCTTTGTGATGAGTGAGCGGTCAATAATTTCCTATATTGTGCTCAAACAGTGTTTTGAGTGTTTGGTCTAAGACTGAGACCTAACTATCGACTCGATTGAAACGATTGGTACGAAAGCAGACAACAGTTGTGAACACGTCGTGACTGCAACCGCACTGACCGTACGTTAGCTCACATTCACACCAATGCCTGTCAACCAAAGACATACCCAAACGTCAGCTGAAAACAGGCGCTAAGACCAGACTCAGCCCTCAATTTGATTTGATTTAATTGCAATCCAATTGTGATGAGTGCACCGCCAGACCAGTGCCCGAACCCATTTCCGCCCGCTCTGGCCATCAGTGTCAGCCATTGCGAGCCTTTGCGGACACGCGTTTACCGCAAATGATTATTTACCGAAAGTAAGTGTCAAATGAGTGCCGATTAGTTGATCCATGTCTTTGGCGCTAAGCATTTGATTTTATCTCAAAAGTACTTCATTTGTGACCAAACTATGTATTGATTTGGTTTACATTTACAGAAAAGTTTCGGAAATTTAAAACATTTAAATTAAAATCGGCTTAAAGTTGATAAATGTTGACATCTTATGGCAATTGTATAAACGTTTGTACATTTGGCGGCCGATCTGATCATTTGATGACCAGTTGATGATGGGCTCAAAGAGTGATCAATTCGTCAACGATTTGGTTCAGTTTTACCGCAATAAAGGTCATCACAAGTATGTATTGAGTCCTAACCCGTCTCCACTATTAACCGATATCTGTTCCGATAGCACACAACCGCAACAATTCGTCGCCCGAATCAATGGTAAAGTTGTTGACTTGAATGAGCTCTACTCGCATGTAATTGGAAGTGGAGGAAGCTTTAAAGTGACCCAATTGAACCTTTGGGATGAGATATATTGCAAGCTATTCAGGTTAGTCACCGATTCGGTAACGACCAGTCGATCAATTGGTTCCTTCATCTGCAGAACATCTACCGTCGGCGCCAACATCTCAGTGGCATTGCGTCAGATCTACGCCCGATATCTATTGCCATACGAGAAGGTCTTCAGCACTAATTTCACTAATGATCTGTTGGATGACGACGACGATGACAGGTATGGACACAACAAGAAGTGAATGTCTGACTGACTGACTGTTAATTACAGTAACTTCTCGTTCAACGCCAGCCATAATCACAATTATTCGTTCAATAATCAGAACTCTTTAACCACTCCTTCATATTCTACATATTCCTATCAATGCCCACCAATTTTAACCCCGAGCAGTGTCTCCGAGAATCGGAATCCCATAAACAAATTGTTTTGTTCTCTATTGAGTGGTTTACCAAATGAATTGGACTTCGCGTTAAAAGTGTCGACAATACTCATAAACTCGAATCGATTCAATTGGGTTTCCGACTACCGGTTCGTTGAGCTATTGCTCGAGTGCTCGAAGAACTACTGCTGTGTTTGTGATCATCCAAACAATTTTAGTGAAGAGATATTTGTCGACTCTCAAAGTGATACTTTTGAAAGCGAACAAAACTCTTGCAATTGTTATGATAAGTTTTGGTTTCAGTGCTGTTCAGACGAACAGACCCTCGAACTGTGTTTGGGAACTCCCGATCCTCTCATAGAATTACCTCAACAAGACTTCAACAAAATAGAAGATAGGATTCGATTAATTGCTGAAATCATTAGAAACCTGTCCTTCACTTATGATTCGGAGAATGTGAATGCGTTCAGTCTATCGACCGGTTGTGTCGGCGGCTGTTCAACACTTTTAATGAAATTTTTACTACTTTTGACAAACAGTTCGATACAAAAATTCAATTACATTGCTTTGGATATCCTCTCAAACATTGCTCCGATCACAGCCTTTATTCAAGAGGACAATGACTATCGACTTATCCAACAAATTCTTTACCGTCGGTGCGTCGAAGTGTCGATGACTAGCAATGATATTCATTGGACAAGTCGTGCCCTCGAAGTCACTTCTCGTCTCTTCTCAACCAATATCGAAGAACTCAGTGGTTATTTAGAATCATTTCTCCGGGAATATGAGGTTTGTTTGCATTTTACTTCATAGTATGTCTTATTAAGTCTTATCTATCAATAACTGATAATAATTAGATCCAATATTTGGCCAATAATTAGATCCGAAGTTTAATAGTATAGCGAAAGGTTGAGAAAAATGATTGCTTTGAGAAAAGAGCGTAAAGAGAGTGAAACACTTGTCTCAGAGAGTGTTTGGTTCGCGCTTAGACTCACTTTTGAAAATTATCTTATGTTTGGCACCAAATCGTGTTTTCGAGGGCACAGAACGCGAACTATGGAGCGACTCGTCAGTCAGTGTCAGTGAGTCGGCTTCACCTTAGCTCTACTTCCAAGCTATTGCTCACAATTATGTCAATCAACTGATAACTACACTGTGTTTGGAAGCGATAAGACCTCAGTCGGAAAGCATTGACTACTATTTGCCCAATGCTTTCGAGTCAAACACAACTATTGACTGAAATTAAAGTTTTGCCGAACTTGTGTTTCATTATAACCAAAAAGTGACGAAATTTATTAATTTGTCTCAATTGATATGCTTTTATGATTTTGAAATATTGTTGAGTTAATTATTCAGTTGAGCTTAAAATGGTTGACATTAAACATCAAATAAGTTATGCTTTAGAACACTATAAAACAAATTCGACAATCAATTGCAATGTATCTCATCGTAACCATCGTTTGTTTACTATATTGACTGATTAAATAACGGACTTTTTCCATCATTATAGTCATCGTTATGATAAATTAGTTTACTTCAATAATATCGACCAATATATATGAGAATGAATATTTAATTTTTTATATTCAGTTTTTAACAAAATATTTCAGTCATCAATACCTCGTATTTTAAATCTGTCGGGACTTTGAATCGGTTTAAGACAAGTATTTTAAGATCAAAATATTAGGCATAATAGTTGTTAAATGGTAATAAAGAAGCAATGAAATAATAATAGTGGTTAAAACAGTTAATTGGCTAAAGTTTTACTAACATTTGTTTCAAAATTGATTTTTAAAATAAT
>JAQGAJ010000373.1:0-16132 GCA_034689365.1 Liebstadia similis | reverse complement strand
GCGCTTCTGGTGATCAAAGAACAGATCCAGTAATCACTGAGACTGAAGACATGCGCCCAAAGCTGTCAATGGATTTGTGGCCAAACTGTTTGTGACTTCAGTGAGTGATGTTTGAAACCTATTGTCAATTAAATTAAATCATTTGATTAATTTGTTTACGAATCAGAGCTTAAGAGCCGGTCATTAATGTTAATTCATTTTGTCTGATAATAAATAATTGATTTTTAATTAAATTAATGTTTTGTTGAGTCCAAACATTTGTGATTCTGTGCCGGAATCGAAACCAATCCCTAAACTACCTTAAACTACATAAACAACTGTTGATTTAATTTAATTGACAATTGACTCGCTTTTACAGTGTTTATAGTAATTTCTAAATAAATTGTTTTAATAACGAATATAATGAGCAAAAAATGGTTGGAAAGAGAGATAAAGGGATTATTATTAGACATAACCGGCGTTTTGTACGAAAGGTAATTCAATTTAGGTCTCGATTCCTAACCGCTATTACTTTTGACACATATTTTAATCAATTAATTGACACCAAAAGTCTATAATTAGCTCAAAATTTTTGTCTCAATTTATTGATTGGGAATAAAATTTAAAATTGATTTTCAATATATTCTTAGCGGTCGGGACGCTATCAGTGGTAGCGTTGATGCAATCAAACGGTGAGTTAAACCAAACTTATTTATAATTTTTTAGAATTTTAATCGATTATAAATCACTGTTAAGTTGTTTTAATCTGATTTTAATTTTTTTTTTGTAAATTGAATTAAGAATCACAATTGGATCGCATAACCTGTCCATTTGTAACCCAGTTCTTCATTTGTTCACATCTTGTGTTCACCTGAGCTGTCAATCCATTTCTATTTATATGTCAAATAACAATAATTAATCTTTGGCTAAACAGCGGTCGTCTTATCGATCATCGGCAGCATCTCGTGATCAACCATTGATCAAATAGTGATCAATTCGCGATAATTTAGGACTAGATTCAAATGATGAGAAGACAACAATCAAAAGATCGAACCAAAAACAAAATTGACCCTAAATTTAGTTCTCGATTGAAAATCAAACAGTGTTTACACGAAAAACACTTAAACTGATTTCATCTGTTCATTGAATTTCTTTACAATCGGATAACCAAACAATTGAGACAATACTTAATCCATAGTTATTGACGTTTTTCTCGACATTTCATAATTTATTCATTGCTTTAATGTTTGGCCCAAAAGTGAAACCCAAAAAGTATTTTATTTCTCTGTCTTTTGTAATTCGAATTTAATCCGAAACATAAATACAATGTTTAAGACTATTAGCGCATCGAAAAGTTGTCTTTGTCTGAAGGGTTGACCCACTTATGGTAGGATCTGATGATCGGACTCCGGCTCTAATCACGAAAATAACTCTATTTTTATATATTTTCAAATTCTAGTTCTTGTAATCGATTTATTTGATAACCCGTTATATGAATTATAATTATCGTATTATAGTCTCCGAAGGGCTGGCATTCCGTTCCGGTTCTGCACAAACGAAACCCAAAGAACCACTGAATCACTGGTCTCTAAGTTGAATGGATTGGGCTATGATTTGATCAAATCTGAAGTCTTCGCACCGGCGCCTGCGGTCAGACAGATGCTGATCAGAGACAAACTGAGGCCTTACCTGTTAGTCTACCCTGGTAACTCCATTCATAGTAAATTCCAACCCAGGGTTAGACCTCAATATTACAGATGTTTTGCCCGAATTCGATGGTATCGACCAGAATGAGCCCAATTGTGTTTTGGTCGGCGATGCGGCCCATTATTTCACTTTCGAAGCGGTGAACAAAGCCTTTCAACACTGATAGCTATGAAGAATCCAATCCTTATATCAATGGGAAAGGGGTAGTGATTCGCACACATCTGTGCCACAAGTTTTTGTTCATTGTTTTTACTTTAAATTTGTTTTTTAAAGTAAATATTACAAAGAAAACGATGAATTGGTTCTCGATTTGGGCGCCTATACCACAGCTCTTGAGTTCTCTTGCGATACAAAAGCAATTATTATGGGAAAGCCATCAAAAGAGTATTATTCGGCTGCCATTGAAGACATGAAACTCAAACCCGAAGATGTCGTTATGATTGGCGATGACATCAACAGCGATGTCGGCGGCGCTCAGAATAATAGTAATTATTCACTTAAAGATATATTAATTTCATAGTTAATGGACAGATATGAGGGCACTATTGGTCAGAACTGGAAAGTTCCGCCCCTCAGACGAGAACCACCCGACTGTCAAACCCGACGCTATTGTAAACAACTTGGCCGATGCTGTCGACCAGATTCTGGCAAAAAGAGCCGATAACCAGATGGGATGACAATTGTTTCAATAGCCCAATGGACGTACAATTAAAGTAATTTAATGAAAAACAAATATATTTTTGTTTAGTCTATGCTCTTCTGAAACTAAAGCAAAGTAAATGTCAAACAACTTTCAATCACATGATTCCATAAGTTTATAAAATTAGTTAAAAATAAATAATAAAACTTCCGTTTTGTTAAACCGTTTGAAGAAAAACGAAGAAAATTGTTCTCAAAGTAATGTCTGAGACTCAGAGTCTGAGTGAATGTCTCGGTTCAGACCAATTGTCTGATTGCCAGTTGAAGAGAATTTCGCTGTTTTCGGGCGAAGAATACAAACAAACAAAAAGTTGTTTAGAAAATGTCTTTTAATAATCAATAGTAAAGAGCACTACAAAGGATTGCAAAGGATTGCACTCAATATATACTAAAAGTCTATACAATATATCAATTGATAGAGAATTACTGTAAAATCAATATTCGTGTGAAAACATTTATAAATAGATTAATTAATATTTATATCAATGATAATAATGTTTGATATCTTCTTCAGCCATAGTTCGGCTGTCATTACATCGAATGACAAAATAGTAGTAATAAATAGAGAGTAAAGCAAATCAAGAAATAAAATAAAATTCTTAAATAAAATGGTTATTAAAATAATAAATACATTTGTTTTTCACTTAAATAATTCTTATCTAAGTTCTGGTTTTCAAAACTTTATTTTGATTTTTCTTATAATTAATTAAACGATAAATAGATATAAATTCTGAGAAAATCCAAAAGCCTTTAGTCATCGCAAACAAGTGAACCGAAAACTGATAACTCGTTTCCAATCGATTCCGAATACATATCGAAGACATTTTAGGGTTGAGACAAGTCGTCGATCAAAACACTTCTCTTTCTTATTCACAAATTTTTGTCAATCAATAATATATTCTATAAAAATGTGTTTACAATTCACTGCTCTTTCGATTCAAACATTTAGAGTAAAAATTTTCTCTTTTCTTCTTTTGTGCATAAAAAGTAAATATTTTTTTATACTTTTGATTTCACAGCCTTTCAGTCATTTTAAGTCTTGTAATCAATCTATGATTTGGGCCACAAATCAAATGCTCCAGATTTGGAGACAGAGGTGATTATTGATGAGAGAGAAAGAGAGAGAAGAAGAGAGAGACTGAACGGAACGGCATTTCGGAGGCTTAGGAACTGAAATGACTGAAAGGCTCGCAGTTTTAGCTTTGGATAAGTTTTTACTCAACTCTTAATACTCCTTTGAAATACTCTCAACTCAATCGATGATAAAAAGGGTTTTGGATGGTCTCAACACTGGTATGGATTACCACATATCTGGGCATTCATACAATGGATATGAATATCGACCGATTAGTTGAGGATTTGATTCTTAGACTAATTCGAGGGTCAGTTACCGGTTAAGAGTGCATAGAAAGCAAACACAAAATTAGAGCAGTTATTGCTCTAAACACAGGTTTCGGGAGAAAAAATTGCATTTAATGTCTGATAATTATTAATTGAGTGCTAATTATTATCAATACTAGTATTACCCGCATATCAATTGGCCACATATGACATGTGAAGAGGAGTCAGCATCAGCTCGAATGCCGCGCCTTTCAAGTTAGCGCCTCTCAGGTTAGCCTCATGTAAATCAGAGCCCGAAAGATCACAGTTTTCTGTGGACACAAATCTCAGTCAAAACATATTTCAAGAGAGAAGACATACCTAAGTCAGCGCCGGCCAAAACAGCCCCTCGAAGATCACAGTTTTGCAAATTCGCGTTCTTCAGAGTCGCGACCCTTTAGACACATATTCGGTTAATCGAGTCAAAGCTGATCCCAAGAGGTCTTACCTTAGATTCACTCCAGCCATTTGACTGCCTTCTAAGTTAGCGCCCTTAAGATTAACGCCTTCCATATTAGTCCTATTCCCGTGCGGTTCCTCCATATTTGTACCTTTGATAGACATAATTCGGTCAAATGTCTATACAAACACATCGAGGGATATCTTACCTCTAAGGTTACAATTTTCGAGATTAGCGCAAACCATTTTACAACCGAAAAGAGTGGCGCCTTCGATGTTACTCGAGGAGAGGTCCGCCCTCTCTAAGCAACAGTAACTCAGATTTGCGCCCTTTTCGACACAAATAATACGAATGTTAATAATGTAAATACGATAACAAACAGTCAGACCTGAAGTCGAGCCGCTTTGAGATTCGCATATTTAAAGTTGATATAACTTAAATCTAATCGCGATAAGTCAGCACCGGCTAAGTTGACGCCTTGGAAACGGAGCTCAGATGTGGTCGCAGTCTTCACAATGGCATTGATAACATCTCTTCGGGTGAGCGGTGCAGTTGACGAGTCGGGTATCTCTTCGATGATCATGGCTTCCAATTCTGGGATTAAAGATGTGATGCCATAGAACTTTGCCTCTTCGAGCACTCCTTGAGGATTGACATTGCGGTCGACAATGAGCTGTCCGTGTCTTAGATAACCGAGAATTGGTTCGAAGTATTCAGGACTTCGGTCGATAAGAAACGCCCCGTTTTTGTCTTTAGGCGACGGCAATATCATTGAGTTGTCGTTTTCAATGGCGAACATTCGGGCCAACATTGAGTTCGGCTCTTTGGCCACTAAAGTGCTTCGAGTGGTTGAGAATATCTTTCCGCCGATGTTCAGAAGTATCCATTCATTGGCCGAATGATTGTTCACTGAATTCCTGAGCGAAGAATCGGTTCATTAGACAAACAATTGGTCTGACAGTGAGATAATGCTTACTTCTGAGCTCCTTCTTTGTCTAATTGGTCACCGGTTTTGACGAACGGTTCTCCATCTGAGACATAGAGGATGTCATCGTCTTTAATCAGTTTCATGTCATCTATTTCTCCGCCATCTTTGGTGAAGATTCGTTTGGACTGAATGCCGAATTTGTCCGAAGTCGAGGCCAAGAGCTCGTCCAATGAGTCGGTGGCCAGAAATACCTGCGAAGAGATCGGGTGAGTGTCGGGTCGGACAGGGATTGGCCTCACTTTGCCGTCGACTTGGCTTCCGTTCATAAATATGACGACTCTTTTCATTTTGATTACATTTATTGTGGTTTAAGTAAAACAACGTTTCATTTGATTAATAACTCGATTAAACTTCAATTAACTTAAATAATAATTGAAATAATTGAACCAAAAGTTGAAAACAATGTTTGTATTCAATCGATGGACGACTCAATGTCTCAAACGTCTGAATGTCTGCACAACTATTGACTCGAAATCGACTCAAAATTGGGTCAAACTCTCAGACTATATATCGATTGACTGCTCGCTCGACGACTGAGACCTCTGTAAACATTGCACTCGAGGGACACCTCTCGGGACGAACACTCACCACATGTGCCGGCACTCTGTCTGAAGACACAGATGACACCACTGACCACATATCACACAAATTGTGGCGATTCTGAAGAGATTGAAGAGATCTTTGAAGAGATGGACCATCAGATAGTCTCAGACAGTCTTGGTTTAGTTGATCAATGATTTTGATCTTGGAGAAAATTCCTTCAATGAGTTAAAAAAGCCCAATAAATTCTTTATAATACTGAACGCAACTCATTTCAATTTCAAATATCATGATAACTTAATGATAACTTGATTGATAATTTTACTGAATAGTACTTTTATTGTAAATCATTTGATCCATGAATTAAATATCAATTTATCTTTAATTTGTTATTTCTGTTCATATTTGAGATTTTTTAGACTTCTGTTTTCGATTTTTATGAATCGGTTCGATATTTGATTTGAAATTCTTTGATTCGGTCTTTTTATTCATCACATTTTGCTGATATTCTCCGATGTAATTACCGGCGGGATTGTAATGACAGACCACATAGAGGTAAACGGTTGAGCCCTTAGTGCTGTAGCCTTTGTCACAACCGACTTGTCGAGAGTTCTTCCAAACCAATTGTGTGAAATGTCCGGTGGCTTTGTTGGGAGTCGGGTCAGAATAGTCATACATTGTCTCCTCGTTATACCATAGTTCCGAAGCTCTTTTGCAATTCATTCCATCGAAATCAGCTTTACTTCCAGGAGTTTTAGAAGAATAAAATAGGTTTTCGCCGTATTTGATATCAGGAGTGTGAGCGAAGACACCTGTTCTGGCCATCTCTTCAGCCTTTTGACGAGCGGTTCCCGATAACTATATTGAAGTCATTGTAAACTTGTAGTGATTAATAACTCGGGAAGTCTTACCACATCAGAAAGCGTCAGATTAGAGGTTTCGATATGGAATGAACGATAAAAATTATGATAATAAACGCATTCCTCATCGAATTTGGTGATAGTTGGCACCGGAGATGGTTCACCGACTTCATGCTTAGTGTCGAAAATCGATTTTTTGTCACTCTTTGCCCAATTGGATACTTGTTTCTTCGGTTTTTTGTCTTCTGAAGACTGTTTACTGTCCTGAAGACTGTCCTGAGGACTGCCCTCATTCTTCGGTTCATAGTATTGGTTCGAGTTATTTGTTGGTCGACCTCCGACTGCAAGACATCGGATCTTAAACTTCGGATATACTCAACAAACTTACATATAAATGAAATCAGGACAACGATGACAATAACGACAAATGCGATGATCGCCGACCAAATATAAAGAATGTTTTTCTTCATATCGTTGTTTTGCAAAAGTATCGGTTCCTATAAATCAGATTAACAAAGAGTATGACAAAGAGTATTGTGAATGACTGTAACACTTATTTGAATTCCTCCCGATCTCGAGCTAATTATTTGATAGATTATCTGAATGTGAAGTCGCGAGACTCAAACAAACAGATTCAGACCGTTATTCGAAGCGTTTCTTTTTCAAGTGCTTACTCTCCAAGAAATCAGTTTTGATGGAAAACCGAAAGACCTCTCCGGCGGGTGTGACAGAAGTAATGCAGAAGTCGGTGGATCCGTCTAATCTGAAGAAAGATTGGCAAAAGCCTTTAGATGAGGTGAAGAATGTTCCGAAAACGCGCAAAACGATTGTCACCGAATACGAGCGAAAGTCTGCTTCGATGTCTGAAGAAGACGGCGATTCCGAAGTCCACTCAGAGACCTCGACTATGAGCGCAAAGACCGAGAACTCGAGCGGTTCGGACCTCTTCGACGACACTTTCCACGTGGGGTTAACCATCCCAGAACTGGTAGGAATAGTGGGCGCGGGCGTTGCCATCGGTATCGTCTTCGCCAAAACGTTCAAACTTTGAACTGAAGATCTCTTTTCAAGTTTTTTAAAGACCTGTTTTGAGTGAAATTTGAACAAAACTTTGTCCAAAATTATTTGATTTGTTTGTTATTCAATAAAAGTTTCGGTCAATTGAATTAATAAAATGTTTTATTCTCTTAAGTCATAAGTCTTTTTGATATTTCGAGACTTTTAATCAAGAAGTGGTCACCTCTTGAGGTCTAACCGATTTGGTTTTGACGACAACTCTCTTGTCTTTGAAAAAGACGGCGCCATCACTGCAATAGACTATACAGTTGTTAGCGATCAGAAAGTCCTGACCGATGAGGAAGTAATTCGAGTGAAACGAGTCGACAACCATAAGGTTTATAACCATCCGAACGCCACTGATCTCAATACATGTGCCGTGGATTTCACCGATCACTGTCTGTTCCCCAATTCCAACCACTCGGGTAGAGAATCGCTCGTCAATGAGATGAGAGATATTACACTTTTCTGTCAACTGTCTGCTGATTATACTTCTGAGAGCGCCCGTATCTATCAGTCCGTCCGCTTGTATGCCATTCAATTGACAATCAATGATAGGAAGTGAGGCCACATTGGAAGGACAGCCGTCGAGTCCGACAGAATAGCATCGCTTCAAACACATGAGAAAGTCATCCAAACTGTCGATATTCACAAACGGATTGCAGTTTTGCAGTTCTTTGACAAAGATTTGAAGCAGTTTTATGTCGTGGTTGATAATAGCGGTCAAGACGTCGGACCGATTGGTTTCTAGGAAATGCCTGAGCTCTGGATAAATGATCTCAAGATTATCATTCAACTGATTGATAGCTTCGGATGTCATCCACTGATGAGAACTTCTTTTAAACATATTTGAATTTAAAGTTTCGAAATCCGTTTATATTATTCAACAAATGTCTCGATAGTCTCGTTAATCGCTTTCGGAGTTAATCATCAAAATTATAATCAGAAAACAATCAAATTTAATGAAATCTAATCAATCGAATCATTGATATAGAGTTTAATCGACGATAAAGTTATCTCAAAGTCATTTGAATAATAATTTCATTAGAAGAGACTGTTTTGGACCAACTGTTGGTCGAAATGAAAGTATAATTGAATGCTCGGGTGAAGTATCTCTAATTAATGATTGAAATGACTAAATAATTATTCAAATGAAATATTCAAAGCGTTAAATGGCAATCATGGTCTATGATTATGCCCATTGGGATATTGGAGTCAAAACTGACGCAAATATGTGGTAATTGACTTATCAAATGCATGAAATGATCAGAAATGATCATGGTTACAATGGTTGTGATGGTTGCAATGATCGGACAATTGCAATGATCTAATAGCTAATTAAATTGAATATGAGTTTGGTTTCGATCGTAATTATTGTCGAATCAAGTGATTAGGGATCAGATCAATGGACCAGATGTGCAATTATAGTCCAAAATTGCTGTTATTATAAAATCGTTTCGATCGAAATCCAGATATTTTTGTTTTCGAGTTAAGGCACTGAAAGGTCATAAATCGGCACAAAAGGCATCCTTAATATGATTTCCTAATAACTCAATGATTGCTTTCAAATCATTTAATACAAATCTAATCGAAGTCTAATGACTACCGAAATGGTCGGACAGAAAGTGTCAGCTATTTTGGGATCGTTAGCGTTAAGGAGGACTTAAGGAGCCGATTGTTGCTAATAAACTGGTCATTCCATCACTTGAATCACTTCCATCATGTCTTAGCCATCATGACATCGCCATCAAACATGGTTTTAAGCACTTTTATGGTCTGACGTTTAAACTATTATCTGTAAAAATAAATATATTACTACCAAAATAGCCGTTTGGAGAGGTTAAGCATGTATTGTTGGGCAAATCGGTCGCCCATTGAGCCCAGTGTGGACTCGAGACTGTGAACTGGTTCGGTGCGATCCAGTCCTTCACGATTTCATTCAATTATAATTATTAATTGGGCTTAAAATCAATTTAATCTAAATAATTATTCACTGCTTTCGGTGCGTTTGAGGCGATCACTAATGAACAGGAGGTATGAAAAATCACAATTAATTAAACCAAAGATGAGATTTAATGACAATCATATCAATAACTGATAAAGAATTTGATATTAGAAGTGCTTTAAATTTAATAACTGATAATTTTGTTTTAGATTTATTGCTTTAATGCATAATTCATGACCGAAAGTATAATAAATTTATTAAATTTCACAATAATAAAGCGTTTTATAACTGATTGTGTTGTGAATCGGATAGAAATAAATTTAAATTAATAGCAAGTAATTAATTAAAGTTTAAGATTAGATCTCAAATAACTTTATTTTGAGTCAAATATCTTCAAAACTTCTTTTGTTTGTCTTTTTCGTCATTTATATCATAAATCGATATTAATATTGGAAACCAATTACTAAGAGATTTATACCATGTCTTCGACTAATGAGTGCTTCAAATAAATCGACCGAATCTTCGGCGGCCGTGAAAAACGAGTTGAGATGAGGACAAAAATTTTGACTAAACTTTTTGAGAAATTCCTTTCATTCAATGTTTAATTGATTTTTAATCACATTTCAATACTTTTGAAATGAACTTCAAAGAGAATCCCATTTCTGCGGAGCAATACTTAACGCCAATCAATGGCTCGGATCTGGCATTCATTGTATTGAAGACCGCATTCCCGGCATTGAATCCAAGTTTAGGTCCGTTCAGCCGATCGGCCGCTCATTGCCTTCCATTGGCAGCGAAATTAGAAGCGAAGGACAGTCATTGATATCTAGATTCTGGTCTATCATTACTCCCAGCAAATAGGCGGAGGTGTTAGTGGGGGTGTGATTAGGGAATGAATGCTCGCTCTTTCACCGCGTTCTAAACGATTGGCCGTCACTGACCGACAATCGGTGCCATTGTCTAAGAAATAGCTGAAGAGATGCGCCAATGCTTTGAATGCTTTGTAATTTATTGTGAAAAACTGATCCGACGATAACACGAATAGTGGAGAACAGACACCGATCTGAACATTAAACTATCGTTAAGTCTAAGGCAATGGTCGGCACAAAAACCGTCTGATTATTATGTAATGTATTTACACATAAAAAGTGCCAAAGATTTCAAAGAGATTTGTTGTGACTTTTATTTGATTGCAAACACAGCTCTAATCGTGACCTTAGAGTAGATCACAAAACACTTGCCAATAGAGGAAAGATTACCGCAATTATCTTCAATTATCTTCTCCCTCACCACCACTTGATTGCATTCACAACACATTACCAGACATTAGCAAACAGTGATCGCATTGAGCACTGAAGGCAATTGAGATGACTCGCAATCTAGAGATCTATACCTATCTATCCATACCTTCCTTCCATTCCTTCCTTCCCTTCCTCTCCAAACCTCTTCCCATAAGACAGAGACAATTAGATGAATGGGTGGTTCAGAATTAGTTCTCGATATGTGAATCCTGGTTGAGTCGCTTTGACTGACTCTATATTTAAATTATTATATTTTGTAATATCGTTTTGAATGAAATGTATTCCTCAAAGAGATTCCAAGACTTCTCTTTGAAGTGTTGAAAAACTTCTTTTGTTGGCAAACAAGAGGACAAAGAATTTGAATAATTTTAATCCCGGTTTGTGTTCGAGAATCTGATAGTATGTTATAGACGGCTATCAAATACACTCACATAGAGTCAGATCTCTCGTCAATTAGATTATAGAAATGTAATCAAAATCTGAGCCAAAGATTATCTTTGATTGCATTTCACTCAACCTTTCATCGATTCGTTTCAAGTCTTATTAACTTATAAGTAGTTAAGAATCTGTTGGAGTAAATGAACGGAAAGAGAGTCACTCTCTCAGGGAATGGCAGGACTGGTGAGGACTGGTGTCTAAGGTATGGCATAATTATTGAGTTGTTTCTGTGATACCCAAAAATGACAGTTAATTAGGGAGAAAATTGATGCGAAGCCGAATCCGGCGAATATTGTTTGGCATTAGCCAGTCTTCAAATGGCAATCAGTCGATTGGCTCGATTGGTATGGCACTGATGGGACGGGTAGTGCTCGGGTAGTGCTCGGGTAGTGTCGAGGCTCAGCCCCACTCAATCATTGTTACAGTTGTGATGCGTTTTGTGTTTTCAATCATTCGGTGTATAAGTGTTTTGAGAAACGTTTTTCATCTCTTTATGTGTTTGGAAAGCCATGAGAAGAGACAGACGACCGCCCGTTGTGGTCACTTCCCATCACTTCCTACACAACACTATACACAACACTATTTGTTTCAATTGAGATAACTATTTATTGGACAATAAAAGGAAACCTTTTGCCAAAACTGTTAGGTTATCGAAATTAGTGATCAGGGAATCACACCTGAATGGAAACAATGGGTCATCAAAGCTACCAAAAGTGACATTAAACTGACACAACTGACTGAGAACTGGCTCATAAGTGAAAGAACATATTTTACCATCACATCTGACTCTATGTCCGAACGACTAAATGTTTTTCAATGCGAATAAAAGTAATTTATTTGACACAAAAGCCAGTCATTAGTCGTTTAATAGGGTTTTGCTGTTTGGCTCTCAATACTAACCATTCAATAGTAATCGACTTCTAATAAGTATTTAACTTTAATTAGTTGTCTAACAATTGACAGACAATTCCCTGTTTTCAAGAATATTCCCATTGAATGCCAATTAACGACAAACAGTTCCCATTGTAGTTACACTTCTTTGGGATCGAAATTGAATTATTGTGAGACAGGTCTGTGATGTATGGCTCTATGGTTTGGCTAATGAGCGGTAAAACACATTCAACTAATAGGTATCGCTTGTTAGGACTGATCTATGAATTGTCTATGAATCTAATCAATGAATTGTCCTAATAGTCATTGAATGGGGTGTAACCCATCACTGAATCATAAAGGAGGACACGACCAACACATGAACAGAGCAACATATGAACATACGAACATGGTAATATCATTGTATGATAACTTGATAACTGCTAATAAATTCATAACCAATTCATTTAGGGTTTTGCTGGTATTGTCAGTGCCAGTGAGTGGCGGCAAACAAGTCGTCTCATTAATAATTGGATGTTCACAAGCCATGAGTGACGGTCACAATCACATTAGACATACCACTATGACATTAGCAGCATAACCATTGTGACAATAGCAGAGTAGCATTACCACCTTGCACATTGACATTCGCACATTCGACTAATGCAAGTTTGCAAATGGTTCGGCCAAAAAACGATTGACTTAGACTACAATTTCGATCATTTCGTGACAAACGCGACGTTTGAATCATTGACTGCATAATAACGAAAATAATGTTATTATTATTAAACTTAATAAAAAGCAAAACTCGATATTCTTGTGAACCCATAGACCAGAGTCTGGTCTATCCATTGCAGAGGCAGACCATTGGGTGCTATGCAGTGCTGCACCGATCACAACAACAATCGCTTTTCATATTCTGCTTATGATTAAACTTTTTTATTTCGATTAATACCAGGGATCAGAAATCACTGGTAGGGGTAGAGTCGGGAAAGTAATGCAGACTTTAATAATTCTCTTTACGAGTCGAGACCGCAGTCCCGGACCTAAGAGACTCGAAAATTAATTATCAGCAAAAAGATAATGCAATAAATTTGTCAAAATTAGAGATTATGCCTAACTTTGTTACTTAATTTGAAAATTAATTTTGGAATCGTCTTAAGACACACAACTGAGGGATGGCTAATGAGGCCGATATCGGTCCTGAGCTGACCCGAGCAGAGCACTCACTCCCCGCTAAGTTATGCGGTCGAAGACTCGTCACAATCCACGGTATTATAGAGAGTGCGATACGAAAACCAAAAACAATAAGAAAAATGTAATAAAAAGATGTAAATGTTGTCCGAAAAATGCAATAATAAGAGGAATAAATTAAACATAATATAAAAGTCAAACACTATTGCGAGCGAAGCACTGAATTCAAAGCTAATATTCAATTTGCATCGAAACAGAAATACAGGAAAATAAACACAAAAAACATCATTAATATTGTGCTTTTGTTTTATGTGAGAGAGATAGAGATAGAGAGAGGAATCCAATAATTCTTGTCTCAGGCAATGGTCTCTCCATTCAAATGAGCGAAGTTATCGATAATTTCAAAGAATAGAATTTAATTCTAATGTTTATACTAATTGTTAATAATTTCTTCTCATGTTTTTGTGATCGACCATAAAATTCATTATCATATAAGAGACTGAGTTTCGACCAACGAATGGATAGATTTACACGAATTACTAGAATTTGCATCTGATTTGAGTGTTGGTTGCCATCAGTGGTATTGTCATTGATAGTGAGAGGCGGTTCTCGATTATCTCAAGGCAATGGACATTAGCGATCAGGACTGGTGTGAGTGTTGGCAGAGGTGCGCACACCATCGTTACGACGTTTGCGCATTTCCACCCCTTATTGCACTTATGCTTACCCGACCCAAGAGCTTGAATCGCTAGGAATCGAGTCTATAGTCTAATACACATTTAACTCGCTTAATGTTCGCCTCTATTCTCTCGTCTATTCTCTTACCACCGCTTAATCCGAGCCCTTCTCAGGCCTCACATTATATAACAGATTAAACGCTTTTTCGCGAAGTTTTTAATTATAAAAATACCTCAAACTTTCATATCTCATATAAATCTCATCGAGGCTTTCGAAGCCACTCATTGCCTGAGCCGAAGACACAGCCCAACACTGAAGAGCACCGCATCACTACTCAAACACACCGTTCCGTAAGTCCTCTTCTTTTTATATTGAAATTATTATTGTTATTAATAAGTATATAATGGATGAAAATATTAATTAATTATATTCATAGTCTATTAAATCGATTAAAGAGATTGTAGACTCGCTTTGCGCCGCCTTTTCAGTAGAGTTAAGGAAAAAAGTTAATTAATTTTTGAGTTATTATGTGAACACAAGAATACGTTTCGTATGATTGAAGACATTTTTTGCTTATTTCTTTTGGCGTTATATTGAAATTGAATGCAATTTTCATGTAATTGTGGCCACAATTTCGATATCGATTTAAGAATTCATTAGAATTGAGTGCGATCTGAATGAAGAGTCAATTTTCGTGGTCTCTCATCCCCATTGTGGTCATCCCCTTGTGTTCATCCCTTTGTGATCAGTTGTGATCGCGTTTGAGCCTTAAGTGTATGCCATTTGGAGATATCCAACAGACTTACCTTAATTACATCACATCTCATGTCTATGACTAACCTTTCACATCGAGCACCCCATCCGATGCATAGCTCCATATGCAGACCCCCTAACAGTTAATACAGTTTTTTAAATCCACAAACAGTGATGCAAATCCTGCACACACTTTGAAGCTGAGCCAGACTGGCATCAGACCAGTGATGGTATGTCTTGGGATGTCTTTTTGCACTTTGCGCCGGCACTCAATTGCCAGTTGAGTTGATTCGAGATGTGCTCATCTGTTCAGATCTGTTCAGATCTGTTCACTGGTCTCCGCGCTCTTTTGGGACCACCAATGGAGCAAATTATCGAATCAAAATAAAAAGCAAATTATGTGTCAATCAAACAAAACCTGAGAATTATTGTATCGAAGCGTTCCGAGCAGTCGAGAGTTGGTTCAGAGCTGATCCCAAGTGGCCGCCGAAGCAGTGATTACGGCCACCCTCATTGATCAGGTGCTCATTTCCCAGTTTGATTGAAGAGCCAAGTCTTTTGCACTTCTTTTGTGTTCATCCAAACATATAATACGAATAACAAATCAAAGCACAAAAAGCTTTCATTTCATTCACTTCTGATTTTTTGTTAACTTTCTATTGCTTTCAAAAACATTCTTATTATTAAATATAATTAATCATTAGATTTCTGATCGCATTCCCGATCGCATTCAATACCCGACCGATGCCTTTAGCGGCCGAAAATTGTTTGCCTTTTGTGTTTGAAC
The DNA here is from genome assembly GCA_034689365.1 of Liebstadia similis. Lineage (NCBI taxonomy): Eukaryota > Metazoa > Arthropoda > Arachnida > Sarcoptiformes > Liebstadiidae > Liebstadia > Liebstadia similis. Next base: position 557 of record JAQGAJ010000373.1, on the reverse strand, counting down.
TCATTATTTTAATTCAATATTTATTGTTAATACGATCTGAAAAGATAGGCATCGGTTTGCCATCGGTTTGCCATCGGTTTTGACCAACCATTCAATGGATTCCTCTTTCGATTCGACTATTGATTTAATTGAACAGCGATTGAGTCTAAACTAAACAATAATACAAATGTATAAATGCTTTTCGAGGACTGAATGGTTGCGAACGGACTCACATTTGCTTTACAAATAAGTTAATTATAAATTCCGATTTAAGCCATGAAAAGATTAAACACATTTTCAATTTTTTCTCACTTGCCGTATGAGCCCAGAGATAGGGAGAGAAGTGTGAATCGGTGTGACCTTCCATTTGGAAGCGCATTGAGCTCTGATCCAAACCATACCATCCATACCATCCTCTTATTCGGAGGGACGGACTCGTAGTGTTCGAGTCGGGGGAAGACTAACACAATCGAAGACTGAGTTAGACTTAAACCTTCTGTTAATTAATATTATGTGCGGCGATAGACTCATAGACTCATAGACTCAATACATTTAATACATTAAATACCTTTTCCATC
>JAQGAJ010000372.1:0-16135 GCA_034689365.1 Liebstadia similis | reverse complement strand
TACACCAATTGTATCGTTTCTTTCAATTTCATTACTATTTACTATCTATTGATAATTGTTTTGTTTGGCCGACTGTTAACCAACTCTTCGGCTCTAATCTATTGTCTTCAAGTGTTTAGACCTCGACTACACTCAAACCAATCTTTAAAACTAAAACAAATAATTTTTAAACACAATTAGACTTTTAAATAATTGTTTGAGTGTATGATCGAATCGATTATAGCCGTTGAATAACTTTTTAAATTTGAATTTTAAAGTATTTTTATTGATTTTTTTTCTAATAACTAATATTTTCACAATTGTTATCAATTGTTATCAAAGAAACTGATAATCGATTCATTGTTTTTATTTACAATTCCTTTCTCTCATCGTTAAGAAAACATTTCTTCGTTTTTGTCGCTTAAAAAACCAATTAATGAATCGCTCATTCAATTTGTCTTAAGTACTGATGAACTCAAGTCGTGTCTACCCTTCAAACCCAACTTAATTGCTGTCGAACCGGGAATTTTTACCCTGACTTGATTCTGAAGATCTCAAGAGAACTACGAAGCAAATATCAGGTGACTGACAAGTTTTGGAAGTTATCTTGAAACTTAAATTAGAAACCAGATTTTGTTGACGAATAAATTAGATGATGGCTTGGGTAATAAAAAGTGACCTTGCTAGTTTAATAGGACATATATCCTTCAATGTTACTCAATGTTTCAGAGACGAGATGTTTGTTCAACTCGAACAGGTCTTATTCGAGTAATCTCGGTATTATCTCAAAGGATCTTCACTCTAATCGTTTAACCTTTAATTCCAACCCTAAACAGGTCTGACATTTCCATTACCGAACCTTTTAGGAGTCCTTCCGAACAGTGAATCAGATTTTCAGATTTGATCCCTAATTCCTTTCAATCTAAATATGGATTTTAATGGCAGAGTTTGAGCGGAAGTCTATTGAAAAGCCGTCGCATTTGGTCTCTGTTTCTGTTCATTGTGTGCATTATGTGATCGAATCAATTGATAGAAAGACAATTGCATTAATCACTCGACGATTCAGTCGGCGATCAAAGCCAACGACAGTCAGCCTCTCGTCAGTCGTGTCTCTAATGATTGAATCGACACATAATTATCCAAAACTATTCTCTGAGTGTTTGAGCACTCGATTAAAAAGTTATTAAAGTTTTGCGAATCAATGGTTTTGCGAATCGATTGTCTCGTAATTAGATTTTGAAATCAGATTTTATTCAAACAAATATTTTTAGTTTATTTTCCTTAAAACATGGAATGCAATCAAATACTGAAAATTCGAGCACAAAATTCACTGAAAAAGCTGTTCAAACATCACTTGATTTGGAGTTAAATTGAATTTGAATTTGAATGAACTATATCTCTGTTAGGCGTCAATCAAACAAATTTCATGAGGATATCTCCCATGACATCTTCCCATTACATGATGACGATTGAGCTTGATAGTTTCCCTGTAGGTGTGAGTTGAATAGCTTGATCATCTCACACAAGAATAAAAGCGATAAACAATGATTGAGTTTGAATTTTATGCGTTCACTACGACTACTGTTCAGACAATTTAACATAAATATCCCGAACCTCTTCACTATTGGCCACAAGACTGATGTCATGCCAACAGCTTTACTCAATTAATTACACCTAAACAAGATCAACAAATTTTGACGACTTTTAACATTTTCCTCGTTTTCTGAGGCGATATTAAACTATCAAAAGTAAAATACAGTGAAAACTATTGAGAATTTGTTAACAGAATTAAGTTTCTATGCCTTACTTCCTCTCCAGAGCTCTCGGTTTTGATCATTTATTTAGGCTAATTGAAGGCTTCCTAATAAACGGGCCGATCATAAGCTGATCCCAAACTGATCCGCAAATAACGAGGGGTTAATCGGGACCTAAGAACCGGCTCTTCAGTGGCGACATTAGCGCAGAATTAATGACTAAATTAGTGTTATTTCTGAATCCAAACTAAACTATAAATAGTTTCAATGTTTCGACGCCTAAAATAGAGGTCAGATTCGAGTGAAAGCAAAAGTTGTTTATTTTGTTTTGCTATTGATATCGAAACTCATATCATATAAACTCATTAAACCATTTAATTATGATTTAAGATTTAAAAAGTAGTTTTCGAGGAAATACTAGTGGTTTCGGATCGACAGAGAAATCAAAACAGAAAATTAGTTCATTAGTTAAGACAAGTTATGCAAACGATTGCCATTCATAACGGTTTTCAATGCGAACTCAGATCTCATTCAATCGGTTGCCGTAAGTCAGCCCTCGAGGGACGGCCAATGTCTGTATCGGTTCCTCATTACTAGTTCAACACATTTTGCTTCATCAGAGTTGCCAACTCGTGACCAGTGATTCGGCACTTCTGGTCGGGTTCGAAGACCTTCGACATCGGGAACAGACTTCTCAGCACTTGTAATACACTTACATTACCTCATAGTCTAAGTGAAGACTGATTTATGGTTAGAGAGTAACTAAATTAGAAGAGTTGGGATCCGATTGAGACAGAATTGGGACAGTTGTCAGTGGGAAGTGTGTCGGGACAGTTGGCAACCATTGATGAATATCAATGATCAATAATGAGAGGAATTTCTAGAATAAAGGTTAACTTTGTAAATATGCCATTCAGTGAGAAACAAGTTTTACAAATATTTTATATAATTTTTCATTCATTTACCGATCGCTCGAAAAACTGGAAAACTTTGTTCCGCTCAACACATAAATGACATTTCATAGGCTTTGAAGGTAAGCACAAACAGATCCTTCCCTCCAGTCCTGACACAAGATTCCCAATCTTTCGCATCCCTCTCGGGGTTGGACTCAAAGGCTTAAATGTGTGATCGACTAAGACTTCCTGTCAGAGCAACTGATCCCTACTCGAGACTACTCGAGATCATTCTTGACTATTAATCAATTGGTTTGATTTCCGTCATATCAATGATCATCGAAATCGACTCTCATTTGGATTGATTCCAATTGTTCCAAATATCATCGATCGGATCAGATTATAGGAAATTCATCTGACAGTCAGATCAGTTTGTGATACTGATCTCAAACTAATCTGAACATCGACTTAAGTATTATTTGATTAGTTGTTGACTAATCAATGGTATCTTCATTTGAGAAGACCATGAAAGTGAATATTGGAAAACTTCCAGCAAAACTAAAACACTAACAAACTTTTCCAAAATTATTATTAATAGTCGGCTCCAATTTGAAAGGTCTAGACTTGTGAAACGACTCCAGTGCCGACTCAAGTACCGGACGAGTCCCGGACCATACATACATAGGATATGACCGCAATCGCCTCATCGCTCATCCCATCCGACCCGAGGCAAAGAGCGCACACATAAGCGCTACCGTCATTCCAACGGTCGCACTGTATTGACATTAGTGTCAGATCCGACACACTATACAATGTATGCATACCTTGTGTTTCATACCCTGTGCTTGTGTTAGTCCTGAGCTGATTGTGAAGCGAGTGCGCGGCTCTGACTCTGTATGTGTGAGGCAGTGATCGCTGTCTGACTCAGTATAAGTGACGCATTGGTAGTGTTGGGAGCGATAGGACTGACAGTCCTTACAGTGGTTTCAATGTTATGATCACTGAATTCACTGATTTATAACAATTAAGTGATTGTCTATCTTATGGTCGCCTCCCTGTCCTCAGATAGGACTCAGTATTTCCTCAGATTGGAGCCAATCGACGGACCGGTTGTGAGGACTGTAAACAAATTGTTTACTAAACTGTGATATCAATTGATTGCAAAACAAAATGAAAATTTCCTAATATTTAACTCAAATAATAATTAATTTCAAATCAATTGAAATGTTTTATAGACTTATAATTTGTGTTTTACTAATCGCTAAGTGTTTATGTGATTCGTCCCAATGGACGGCCACTCAGTCGGCACCCAATTTGGCCAACGATGCGACTCACGGGCCGACCGACGAGCCCGAGCCGGACCTCCTGCCCGAACTGAAGCCCACCCCTCTTGACCTTCAGGTGGGCTATTGTGTGCTCGACAATACCCTGTCCTGTGGACAGATAGAGGGCATATCGGGTGATACAAACATCCCATGTGCCCGACCGAAGAGACCGCAACGACTCAATGACACCGAATCATTGGATCTGTTGCGGGACTTATGTCCCGAGTTTTTGTCCGAAGACACAGATCCTCTCCTGTGTTGTGGACACGACGCTCTCGTCCAGATGTCAGAGTCATATGAATTGCCGAAGACATTAGGCTTAGGCCGGTGTCCCTCGTGTTGGCACAACTGGCGGAAGACGTTCTGTCACTCGACGTGTTCTCCTCGACAGTCAAAGTTCATGACTATCACCAAAACAAAGCCATACGAAGAGAATCACGAACTCATGAAAGTGGAAGAAGTGGACTATTATATGAAGACTGACTTCGCAAGAGGTCTATACGACTCGTGCAAAGGGTTGGTTGGGTTAACGCCCGGCTCTTATATCATGGACCTCATGTGCGGCCGCTGGGGATCCAAGAAATGCAATGGATTTCGATGGCTTGAGTTCATGGGTCAGTCGGTGGACAACGGAGGACACGCGCCCTTTCAGATCAATTACATCTTCTCAAACGAAAGAACAGTAAACATGAAGGGAAAAGACATGAATCCCCTCAATGTGTCCGCCATCTCATGTACGGACGCCCCGCCGGGAGAGAAGGCCTGCAGTTGTAGTGATTGTGAACAGTCGTGCAAATTAGATAACCCGCCCCAACTGCCGGTGCGATCGCCGCCAACCACAATCCTAAACATGAGCGCCACGACCGCCGCCGCTCTTATCCTTTACCTGATTATCGCGATCTCTGTCTTCGTCTACTTCGCCATCTATTCCATGAGAAACGATAGCAAAAGTGAGTTCTTGTCATCACTTGTTATTTGATGGCATGTCTTAACCGACACTTTCAATCACTTAATGAGTTCTCCAAACAATTGTTTTTTTAGCGCAAAGAATCTGATTCTGAGATATTCGGGTCAGTCTAGGGATGTCTAACATTTGTCCTCATTCTAGATGAAAATTATCAAATCATTTGTTTAGATTCACAATTCATATCATCAAAAGTATAATTTCAGAATTAATTATATCTTTTATCAGATAATTAAAGCATTTAATTGTTTTCATCTTTTTATTGATCGGACGCCTATTCTCTCATTGCTAGTTAATCGCGTGGTCAGAGTTACCACAAGTGGTCAGATTCACAGAAGTGGAAGAGAGTGTTGTTTGAAAAGTAGTTTTAGTTAATGATCCGAAGATTGCAGTGGAGTCGAGTCATACGACTCTGAGAAGAGTCTCATTAACTGATTAAATGACAAAATCATTAATATTTAGTTTCTCTTCTGTTTGTGTTTCGCAATAAAGTAATTATTGTTTTTATCATTTCCAGTGGAGACCAGTAGTCGGAGCTCTTGCAGTCTAAACGGATCTGTTGGCAACACCGGTCCGACCAGTATGACCGACGCCGAGGCACTCGAGAACCGACCCTTACGTTCAGAGCTGTCAGTGACCGATGGCTTCCATAAGGACAGTCCGCCTTCCAGTCCCGACATTCAGATGTGCGCTCAGTTGGATATCATTCAACCTCTCGAATCGATTCATTCGGCAAATCTGGCGATCGGTATCCGATTGGAACACTTCTTCGAGAATTTGTTCAGGAATTGGGGCACTTTTGTCGCCCGCAATCCCTGGCCAATCATCTTAGGATCTTTATTAGTTAGTGGGTATCTGGCCTTAGGTGTGCTCACTCGCTGGCAGGTGACCACAGACCCGGTTGATCTCTGGGTGCCGGCAGGCAGTCAAGCCAGACGTGATATGGAATACTTCAACAATAACTTCTGGAAGTTCTATCGAATCGAGCAAATTATCATTGAGCCCAAGGACACGAATGCCTTCTTCAATGCCGTTGTAGAGCACGACTCGTTCACATTCGGGCCGGTCTTCAATCAAACATTTTTAGTCGAAGCGTTCGATTTACAGCAAAAAGTGTTAAATATCTCTGTTGTGGACGAAGACACGAACGAAAGCATTACTTTGAATGATATCTGCTATAAGCCATTGGGCGGCGACTGCGCCACACAATCCATTTTCACCTACTATTTGGACCAAAAGGATCAGATTCTCAAAGACAACTATCTTTTGAAAGCTTCGTATTGCACGAGGTTTGGACTCTTTTGTTAGTTCTTTCAATATCTTTTCTCATCTATTGTTTCCTCTTTAGGAGTCCTACTTATACCGAAGACAAAGTTGAAAACTCATGTTTCAAACCGAACGGAATTCCTTTGGTATACCCGGGCGTAGCGCTCGGAGGCTTCGAAGACGACCAATTCATTAAAGCCACTGCTCTTATAATCACAATTCCAGTGAAGAACTATAATAATCCGAAAGACAATAAGAAAGCAATCCTTTGGGAAAAGCGATTCCTCGAAGTGGTGGCCAACCATTCGAGTAATATAATGAACATTGCCTTCAAAGCCGAGCGCTCTATCGAAGACGAATTGGACCGTCAGAGCCGTTCGGATATCGTGACCGTAGCCGTCAGTTACCTAATTATGTTTATATACATTCTGTTGGCGTTGGGAGACCTCAACAAGTGTTCAACGGTTCTGACCGACGCCCGATTCAGCCTCGGGTTCGTCGGCGTCACAGTTGTCCTGTTGTCGGTGTTGTCATCACTCGGTTTCTTCTTCTACTTCAACATTCCGGCCACACTCATCATTGTCGAAGTGATACCATTTCTGGTTCTGGCCGTCGGAGTCGACAATATCTTCATTTTAGTCCAGTCTTTTCAAGTGAGTTACCATTCATTTGTTGGACCCCAAGAATCGTATTAATGTTTATATCCTTTTACAGCGCGATGAGAGACATCCCGACGAAGAATTAGTGGATCAAATCGGACGAGTGGTGGGCGAAGTGGCGCCGAGTATGATGTTATCGAGTCTGTCAATGTCCGCGTGTTTCTTCATCGGCACTCTTACCGAAATGCCGGCCGTCCGCATGTTTGCACTCTATGCAGCCGTGGCGCTCATCATAAACTTCTTTCTGCAAATGACGTGCTTCCTCGGCCTCTTCGCTCTGGACACGAGACGACAGTTAGATAACAGATTAGACATATTGTGGTGCGTTAAGGCCAAGAAGTCGGAAAAACATCCGGCGATAGGCAAAGAAGGACTTCTCTACACATTCTTTAGGGATATCTATTCGCCGTTTTTAATGAAAGACAACGTTAGAATTCTTGTGCTCCTGGGCTTCGGCGCGTGGCTCTGCTCCTCCATAGCGGTTCTCGACAAACTTCATATAGGGCTCGAACAGGAACTCTCGATGCCTGAAGACTCATATATGATAGACTACTTCAACTTCTACCAGAAATACTTTGTCGTCGGACCTCCCGTTTACTTCATGATCACAGAGGGATATGATTACAAGAATATCAATTCCCAGAACGCCCTCTGCTCTCTCAATGATTGTGACAGAGACTCATTGCCAGCACTTCTCTCATATATGGCTGAAAAGTCTAATTTGTAAGCATTTGTTGTGAAATGTTTTGTATTTGAATTAATTTGTTTCCAAAACAGGACTTACATCCACACAAAGCCAGTTCCCTGGATGGACAGCTATTTGGAATACCTCGCAAGTTCTGACTGTTGTTTCAAAGACAGCAATGATAACCAGTGCTTCAAAGGTATGGATCACTTGAGAAATTAGTAAATCTCATCTATTTATTGTCGATCAGGTGATCCAAACTGCAAACAAAACTGTGTGAATGTCGAGTCTTTCAGTCGTCCCGTCGGCAAAAACTTCACAGATTACCTAAACTTCTTCGTTAGACACCCGCCGGATATGAAGTGTCCAAAGGGTGGTTTAGGTCAATACAGTGATGCGATTCAGATGTACGAAGAGGGAGGCCTTAAAGGTGAGCTTACATTTGCCTCATCTATGTCTAACTCTATTCTTGTTAAACAACAGCTACTTATCTGATGTCTTATCGGACGACTCTGAAGACGTCCGAAGACTTTTACGAGTCTTTGAGATATTCGCGAATAATTGCTGACATTCTGACCGAAAAACTTCAGAAGACGACTAATACGAAAGCTGTTGTCCGGCCCTACAGTTTTCCGGACGTGTTCTACGAACAGTATCTGACGATGTGGTCCGACACAGTCAAGAGCCTCAGTATCTCAATCGGCGCCATATTCATAGTGACATATCTGTTCCTCGGACTCGATATCTATTCGGCACTGATTGTTGCCCTCACTATACTAATGATAATAATTGATTTGATGGCAATGATGAGGTGGTGGGACATCTCACTCAACGCCATATCTCTCGTCAATCTCGTGGTCGTGAGTATCGTTTCGATTGTCTTAACTTCCAATCAAACACATTGTCTGACATCTATTTGTTCACTCAGGGCGTCGGTATTTCAGTCGAGTTCTGTTCACATTTAGTCCGTTGTTATGCCATTTGTTTGGCTCCGACTCGAGTTCTCAGAGCAAAGGAATCGTTGGCCAAAATGGGAACCTCTGTATGTATTGTCAGAGTGATGTCCAGACCTAATGTGTGTTCCCTTTAAGATCCTGTCCGGCATAACGTTGACCGACTGCGGAATCCTTATTCTTGCGTTCGCAAAGTCCAAAATATTCCGAGTGTTTTACTTCCGTATGTATCTCGGGATCATAGCGTTCGGCACTCTTCACAGTCTCATATTCCTACCGGTGCTGCTGAGCGTCATCGGACCGCCACTAAACAAACAACGGCTCCTATTATCCGCACAATTCGATCGGTCGACCCCTCAGTCGACCACTCCTTCATTCTCGCCATTCAAGAAAAAGTCGAATCAAGATTCAGACAACTCCTCGACGGCCAGTCATAAAAGGTCTACGACTTCTCTAGACTAACAAAAAGGACTACTTTTTGTTGGTTGTCTGCAATTGTGATACTAATTAAGGATTCTTTTCTATAATTGGATTGCAATTCGAAACCGATTTCAGATATACTTTTAGTATAAAGTTATTTATTGAAAGGAAAGAGCGTTTAGTTTTGTGACCCAAAGAGTACCGAATGAGAGACTGTATATCACTATTGTATTTGTCGTTTAGGCTCTCATTGTATTGAAGTTTATATTTTCTAAAATATATTTTAGTTTTAAATTATATATAATTAGAAACTAATAGTAAATCTCATTTTGACATTTTGTATATTACATCAGTTCAGTCGCAGTTCTCACTAATTATCTGACATTCAGTTCCGTTTATTTATTTTTGATTCAGATGAAGACCTCTTTGTGTTAGAGTCACAGTCCTTAGTGTGGAATCAAATGATATCTTTAGCCCAAAACAAGAGTTAAGTGTTTTAACCGATCGACTGATTTGTGATATTAGTCGCGATTCACTCGATATCATCGCAAAAAGCATTTGATCTGATCTTAACCTCAAATCGAGTCTCAGTTTCTGCTCTTCTGATCTCAGGTTAGCTCTGATTTAGGTTTTAAGTCAAAAAAATCAGTTAATATTGAAACTATTGAATAGGTTTTAAATTAAAGTCATTTACACTTAAGTGCCATTGAAATTGAAAATCAATTTATTTTTAGAGTACTTGAGATTCTATTCATTTCATGAGTTTATTGATTACAAAATTGGATAAATTTAGAGCTAACTTATAGTTAGATCCCATTCTCGCAGACATTTGACCAAATGATCCAAAGCTCAGTTCACTCGTTGAACATTCAGACTATTAATTAGAGGACAGACTGTCAAACATTGAATGCATTTTCAGTTAATTTGTAGTCAATTTTTGACTTCAGTCCGCATTAGAGTCCAATTGTACTGACAGTCGGTTCTCATCTATTTTGAGACTAATTAACGGAAACTGAGATTCAATTGAAGTGAGGATTCGTTTGCATTCAATGGTATGACTAAAAGGCCTTTCAATTAAAATTAAATTAAAATATCGTTTGTTTTATAACTAATTGTTTAATTAACTCTTTCTATCACATAATGAGCTCTCATTTTGCTATCGATTTTGCAAAACCAATGTTTGAATCATTGAATCAAATCTTTGTATATATGGTCTGACTCTTAGTGATGGCGATCATCAGAGACATGATCTTCATTGCACTTCTTGTTTGTCTAATGGGACCAAATTGTGTCTGAATGTCAAGTTTTATCTCGTTTTAAGTCAGAAAACTTATTCATTTGATCCAAAGTGCAAATTGTTTTAATTTTTACCCCATTGTAACTAATTTTCTTCCCTCTATTTATCATAAGTTGTATTATCGCATCATTTCATTACTTAGTCTATGAGTCGATAGACTCTTATAAATCGAAAACAAATTATTTTTAATTCGAGAGAAATATTTTGAAAGAAAGAAATTAACGAAATGGTTGTTCTGTGGAAACGATACACAAATTGTAATTAATAGCGAATATAATTATAAATTTAAATTCACTGAAATCGATTGAAAGCCGTAGTTGTGGTCAGTATTTGGTCAGCAATTAGTGTTAGTGTCCGACCGCTCATAACCTGTTCTTCTGTCAGTCTGTTCTTCACTTCTTGAGCACTGACATTGTGCCTGATCTTAATGATAATGGTTCTGAAGCTGATCTTCTCTTCTCTTCTGGTCTTAGAGATGATTCAAACGATTATTTGTATACAAAACTATTGCTATTTCTTTATATTTCGGTAAAAACTAACCGATTCTTATCGCAGACGCACTCATGCCTTACAATATTATACGACATTCTGATTAATGTATCGCTTATTATGAACTGCTTTGTGATAAACAAGATATTCATCGATACAACTGATTATCTCTTATCGATTGTAAACCGTTTTTGTGTTAACGAAAATTGTTTTCTTTATTATTAACGACTCTTCGAATGACCCAAACATTTGTCGCAATATCTCTCTTCGCATACAAAACACAATATTTTACCTTAAGATCAATATTTCGGTTATTTTCGGTCAAATCTTTTATTTATTATCAAATTTTGATCGTTTTTGACCCGGTTTTCAGTTACCAGGACTCAAATGATCGCGATATAAATGTTCGGTTCATTCGAATTGATCTTCACTTAAGTCAAATCTGTTTTTATTGTAAATTTAATAATTTTAAGTGATTTTTGTTAAATTTAAATGAAAACTAAAAATCATTAAAATTGTTTAGAAATTGAGTAAACCTTTTGTTAAAAAAGACTCATTAAATAAAAATAAAATTATTGTAAAATTTATTTTCATTACATTTCAAATACTTTGTCCCTAAAAATGAAAATATATTTCTTTAGGTGAGAACCAGTGAAAGGGAAAGTATAGTAGTGTTTGATTTAGGATTAATCATTTCAATGAATGATCAGTTGAGTCAGAAAAGTTGTATCAAAGGCCGTCCCCGACATCCGATTGAGCCCTTATTATGAGTCCAATCCTATATCTGGGACTCAGTCCGGATTCAATCGTTTTTTTTCAATCCAATCCTATTGCAAAAGATGTGATGAACTGAATTCAGGATCGAAACATATGTTTAGTATAGATGTCGTTTAAAAAGGCTATTCAACCAAATCCTTATTTTTTTATGGATGAGATGAACGCAGAAACGGATAATCTTTTGATCCTTATTTTTCTCGATCTCCATCCTTACTATGTCGGAGACATCCTTTTATAAACTAGCCATTGAAACTCATTGGAATAATTAATCCTAATTCAAACACTACTATATATTCTCGTTTCTCTGGTGAGAAAGTGGTTCGCCTCATGTCTATGGACACAATCAGATCCGTAGGATTATTATGATATCGCTTAAGCTTTTATGAAAGCAAAACATATTAAAATTGTCTGATTTATAATTTGACCTTTCTAACAATACTCATTGAATTCAATTGGAAAATTTAAAATACTCTCATTTACGTATCAAATATCATGATACCAATGACCATGATGGATTACACTGAAAAGGCATACATTGATAAAAACATTAATAGCCTTTTAATAACAACAATAATGAACTTTTCATTCAAAATTATTTCGTGGTTTAGAAGATAAAAATGAAAAACGACTTATCATTAAAAACTTTTGGAACATATCTTCTTACCATTGTTTTTGATCGATCGCTTATTTAAAGAATCGGGAGGACAATACTCATGAGTTACAAATAACCATGTTTACTTCAATGAATGAAAGTGATTTTGAGTAGTTATTTAGTGACAAATTGATTTAAAGTTTTGATTGTTTCCAATATGTTTAACCTGTTTGAAGTATAAACTGAGATGAACTGATCTTACTCATTGAAATTATTTACTACTTCAAACACTATGTCCATGCAGTTTCTCACTTGTAAAGCTTAAAGTTGATCTTCATAATAAAGTGCTGGTTCCAACTTGAATCTAAATGATTTATTACAATGTTAAAATGATTAATGTTGATTTGCATTTTGCAAGAATATTCTTGAAATATCCTAATAATCGTACGTAAGAGCTTTGAATCGAGGGATGGTCAAACTCGACCTACTCAGGGGGATAAGAGGGGGATATTTCGCAATTTTTTTAATCCCTTATTGAATCCCATGAGCACATCGGCAAAGTTGGACAACAGATGAGTGAACACCACTTCTCTGATCTGCCGGGTGTTGTGATTCGGTCAGACTCTGGCGCATATACTGTGCGCACGTCCAACAAAAATAGTTTATCAGTAGTTAAGAGAAGCGAAACACAAATTCTCGTTTAGTCTGTTGAGTGATAGTTGTGTCGAATCGGTTCTCAAATTGTCAAAGAATTTTAATTAGAATCACAACAATCAGTGTTTGTTTTATCTCATGGTTAGCATCGAGTGTCAAGTCTTGTGTGAAGTTTGTGAAAGCACTTTGTTTTCAGTGATTCCTCAGACAAACTCATATTTAATAACCGTTTTGAAGACTTTTTCGAAGAATATTTCCTTCAAATGAATTTAAAAGTTCGTGAAAAACCTTCGAGTCTTAAATCAGATAATAGACTATTATTAATATTGAAGGAATGGTTTAATTGTATGTAATTTATTTGATTTAATAATAGTGTTGATGAAAGTCGAAGTGAGATATTCGTCGACTTTCCTCGAATATTCTTCGAGATTCGAGTCCATTGCCAATAACCCACTGTCACAACCGCAGTAAGACTTCTAACACCCACTACTAAACTAGAATCGAGTACTTTATCAATACTCTAAACCATAATTCCAGTATCGCTACGATTAATCTATTACACCCTAATACTGACAACTAGTGATGAAAACTTAACCTAAAATATTTTTGAAGTTAAATTTAGTAAAATTTTAGGGAAATTTAGGGAAAGTTTTATTTTTGTCATATTGTGTTAATTAATATTTGATTAATAACTGAAATGTCCATGAATCATTCTCTCAACTATTTTTCAGTTTATGCAAAAACTGAAAAATAAGCTTTCACTACATTTATCAAAAATTTCATGATTAAATTTCACTGTATTTTCACACTTTTCCATTTGACACACTCTACTGACAACCGATTTCATTATTAGGTCTATTCATCAAAGCTGTGAATTGGGATTCAATTTAAAGCATTAAGACTTGACATCGAAATCAAATTTCAAACCAAACCGATATCACAATCGAAATCAACGAAATCAGAGTTAATGGGAATCCAATTGCGATAATATGTGATTGCGTTGAATGTCATGCAGTTATGCAGTGATCGGTCAAAACTGACATTCGCTCCGAAGACGTCTTCCAATAACAGGATTACAATTAATCCGGTCGTTCAGCAGAACTTTGATTTGGAAGAACTCAGTGCTCGTAATAATAACTCGAATACAATAATCGCAAACAAATCTAATGAAATCGAGACTAAGCTTTGGGTCAATACAGACGGCAAACCAGTGATTCCCACCGTTTCGATCAGTCCTATCAAAAGTGGTTTCGCTAACGATATAATTAATGGTAAATTAGAAGACTTATGCGAAGTTCAGTCCAATAGCACGCCGTCGGACCCGGCGGTCGACGTCGGCCTCAATGGGCTTAACGACCAGACCGGGACTCCGACGCTGTACTTCGCCGGCACTGACGACTGGTCCGACACTTATAAAGGAATACTTCTGCCAAAACTGAACAACGACTTCAATGACGCCCATTTGGAGGCCGCATATCAACGGTATTCCCAAAGACAGCGCCAAAAATCTCTGGTCATTCTCAATGTGATCGATGTTATCCTTAAACTAAGTCTTCTCATCATATATGCCATCAGTGATGGGAAGACACCCATCGATGACAAGTTGAAGTACAGAGTGTTGTATAACCTTCCGTGGTTTGCCCTCAACCTCGCCCTCATTGCTCTGATCACATGTTGGAAACAATTTGCCAATAATTACCTTCATTTGGGAGCACTTTTCACATGGGTTATCTTCAACATTCAAGGTAACATTAATTACATATCGATTTCCTATAAATTCTTAATTGATTTCACATTTTTTTTACCGAAAATTATGAACAATTATAATCATTTATCCTCAATAATATCCCTTTCACTCCATTCGTTTCCAATCCCTTTCCTCTTATCTCTATCTCTCTATCAATAGTTTTCCTCTCAATAGTCTTAATTAATTTGTCAGACATTATCTGTTATACGAGATTAAAAGTTTCAAATAAAATATAAATTTAGCTAATTTTCAATAGAAATCGATTGACAGTACTTTCAATGAAACAATTACTTCGGCAAAGCTTTCGATTGAGTTTCAGTCAAAAATGTTTTCACTAATTACCGAAATCAAGCGCTTTTCCGAAAAATAGTTTCGCAATCCGTGACATCATTTCCCAGATTTGGGTTTCGAACAAATGATCTAAAAATTTTGAGTTTGTTTTCATTTAAAGTTTTTAATTAGCTTTCAATCAATTTTACTTAAATGTAGTCAAAAGTAAAAACGAATCCCTAAAGAGTTTAATTGAAGTGTAGTTTAATTTTGAGTAAACTTTTGAAAATTCATTTAATTTTTTATCTGATTTTTATTTTATAAACTTGAGGTTCAATTTAAAAACTTTCCACTTATAACAAACGCTCTGATATTATCCATAGTATATCAAGTGTTGGAATACCAGATCCCTATTGTGATGATCCAAATGTTTGCTAACTCTTCCATCGATAACCATAATGTTGTCCGAAGTGTTTTCATTCAATCATATTCTTAATAACTTCCCATATATTCTGAGAGCGAATGAATAGACAAACAAAGAATTTAATAATGTATTGATTAACGAGAAGTGACCGCCGAGACTGAGCCCGGATTGGACAGTAGTGTTGGACAGTAGTGCTCAGCAGATGATGAAGAGTTCCGTTTGTTTTGATAAATCTGGTCTCAAATCTCTTATTACTGACAGTCCTATCACTTCATGTATTCAGTTATGATATGTCTATTAACTGGAGTTTAGTTTAGTTTTATCGCTCAGAATGAATACGAAGACAACATTCAGCCAATACTGAGACCATTGATGACTGACTTTTGCCATTTGATTATACGTTCGGATCTATTAGTGATAATATCGGAAAAATAGTTTTCGTTGAGTCGTTCGGCGAATGAGAAAAAGGAAAATACATTATTTTTTATCGCAAAAACCTTTCAATGATTTCTCTCTTTATTTTAACCGTTTTTTATACTTAAAAACAACTACTTTTGTGATGAAAGACTGTCTATAGAGCCGACACAACTCATACCTAACAACAAGTTAGGTAAAGATCATTAATTATTGCCAAACACTAACTCCAAAACAAACTTTTCAATCATACCATTAAGACAGTGGTCATCATTGATGACCATCTGATCCAAGGCTTCTCTTAGTGATCAAACAAATAGTGATAGCAATCGATGGCAATCCGGTCTCAAATGCCATTCACTCATATAACTAGATATTAGTCTATCGAGCGTTAAATTTTAATCCATTAATATTACATATTTAGAAATGAAAGCATTCTTTTGAAGTATTATTTTGTTTTATAATAATATTTATAAATAATTAAACATTTGATAAAACATTTGCGAAACTCATCCGAGAAGTGATTCGATGTAATTATAATCGCAATAATTATACAAAACTTTCCTAATCGCA
>JAQGAJ010000371.1:0-16154 GCA_034689365.1 Liebstadia similis | reverse complement strand
AAATGAAATAAAAATACTTATGAATTGAAATAATTTGAATCAAATGATTGAAAATAATTATAAGTTAGTCAACAATAGTGACAATACATTGTAATAGTCGTTATAAATAATTATAATCGCATTTGAATTCAT
This sequence comes from Liebstadia similis, assembly GCA_034689365.1. Taxonomy (NCBI): domain Eukaryota; kingdom Metazoa; phylum Arthropoda; class Arachnida; order Sarcoptiformes; family Liebstadiidae; genus Liebstadia; species Liebstadia similis. The sequence continues at coordinate 16,022 of JAQGAJ010000371.1, read as the reverse complement.
ATTCGAGTTAATCAATTCATAGGTATGTAAGACAAGGACACAAAAGAACACTTCCCTTGACTTCCACTCAATTCATAATCGACTCACAACTCATTTGATGTCTAAAAGTGTTATTTCATTTCGTTAATTGTTTATCCAAATTAGCAAAAGTTGTTTTGCACTCTCACTCACTCTTATCACTAATTCTAATATATTTTTGTGTCAAATATTAACTAAAATTCATTAATTTTAACTTTTATTTAATGATATTTAAGTTTCTTTTCTTCATAAAAATCACATCCTTTACGACGATAAATAAAAATTTTCTCCGAAGTTATTAACATCGAGTGAAGGACGTCCTCTCTCTCTCCCTTTCCCTCTCTCCCCGACTGATCTGTTATGACTTCCATTAAAATTTTGACTGCTATTCCTCCGGAGATAAGGATCGTTAAGAAATGTTAAAATTTGAATCAAAGATCACTCAATTAAGAGAAGACCCAATTTCGACACAAAATCCTTAATTTATTTCTTACCCAATGAACTCCTGCTATGAATCGACAGTCAAACTAATGATAATCATGTAAAACATGCTATAATCCAAGATCTTTGTGTCGTATCGTTCAATGGATCAGATACTCAACGAACTGCGAAAACCTGTATTCGCGGTAAACTAGAGTTGCGTTCAGTTCTATCTCTAATTCAGTTTTGATTATTAGTCGTAAACAGTATTCAATTCATTGAATTCAGTCCTTAATAACAGGTTTTGATTAAGACTTCAATTCATTGTTAGTTTCTTTTGCCGACTAATGGACTAACCGTTTGTCTATTAATTAAATAAAAGAATTACTAAAACATTGTATTATTCGGACAATGAGTTCAAATGAACACAACTTTCCATTCGTTTCATTCATTTGTTGTTTAATTAATTAGATTAAAGCGAAAATACAGCAAATCATTGGTCACTCCTTTCACTCCTTTCGCTATTCATTTGAATATTGAGTCCATTATTCGGTCCCAAAGTTCACACTAAATGAGAATATAAGCCATAATTATTCGGTCTTTGGATTCGTTTAACGACTAAATTATATCTGATTTGAAGAATTGAATCATACCTTAAGTCCTAATAATAATTATTATTATTACTATTATATCGTTAATTATAATTGAGTTTACTTTTTGTTAATTTCAAATCTCAATTAGATTTCTCAATGGATTCAATAATTTTATAATAATTGATAAGATTTATATAAAAAGTCCGAAGAAGTTAACTAAAGGACAAAAGTAAAGCTCATTTTGTGATTTTCATTCATTCATAACTCGATTTGTTATTCAATTGTAATTTAATTAATTAAATGAAACATTTATTTAATGAATATATCATTGAAATTATATTTTATATGTTATGTCGAAAAATATAAAATAAGAGTCAAAACGATATAAAAATTAATATGAGATCATTGTTGGGATTCAAGTGAAGAACTTCTTTACATTATGGACATCGTCTAAAAGGGGACAACCTTTAAGCCAATTATGTTTCATCACATTTTCCATTGTGATTCTCTTATTCTTGTAGTACACCAACAGAGCCGACAACATATCAGAGCAGTCACTGCTCAGTCGTTTCGGTAACTTCGGTCCTCTTTTCATTTGTCTGACCATTTCGGGTAAAGTATTGGTGAGTTTGTCGGCAGTGTATACGAAGGGATGGTTAAAGAACATCATTCTGTAGAGACAGACGCCGAGCGACCAGACATCGGCTTTCAGAGGATTATATTTAAACACTGGATTTCGGATTAGTTTCGGTGATTTCATGTTTACCGATACGTAGACTTTGATCTGTTTGGGTGCCATATAGGCCAGGGTTCCGGAAGGGGTTCACTCGTGGAGGGGAGACAATTACAAAAGCGGAAAACAGCTCATGCTTCTTCAGACTTCTTGATACCACTAATTCCATGAATGTTTAATTTATTTAAGAGAAGGCATAATATCCTCAATAATAATAGTTTTCAGTTTAATATATAGAAAATGTCTATTATTTTATTAAAAATTCTATTAAATATTTTAAGTTCCAGTGCTAGTCGTAGTTCCAGTAGTTGTGGTAAAGCTGTCGGCTTCAGCCGATTCTCGGACCCATTGGTGTCTCATAACTAAATCCATTGTAATTCTCTTCTCTTTATTATATTCCAAGAGATCACTCAATAGATCCAAACATTTCGGATTCAAACGATTTGACATATCTTTTGGTATTTTAAGACCTGCTCTCATACTCTTAACCATTGGATACAAGGATTTCATCGGATCTTTACTCTTGAACTTAAAGGGATATTCATTGGAAAGCATTCGGTAGAGACAAACGCCGAGTGACCACATGTCGGCTTTGAAAGGATTGTACCGCAAACGGGACCGATCTGTTTGGTTGTCACGTCCCCCCTTGTGACAGATATACACTTTGAGTACTTCCGGTGCCATATAGGCAATAGTTCCGGCGGCCATTTCGGACATAATCACACCTTCTTGTTCTTTGTGGGCCACTCGAGCGCACCCGAAATCTGTTACTTTTATCACTTCTTTGCCATCGATTTTAGTGATCAGAATGTTATCCAATTTGAGGTCTCTGTGAGCGATCTTTTTTGAGTGAACACAATTCAAAGCGTTTGATATTTGAGCGAAATATCTTTGAACTTCTTCTTCTGGAAGCGGTTTATTTGTTTGTTTGTATGTATTCTTCATTTTGTGGTAAAGATCTCCTTCTGTGGCGAACTCTAAGATCATGAAACTGACCAAAATGTCATCGACAATGAAATGGTCTATAATTCTGATTATGTTTCTGTGATTAATCATCTTTAGTGAGAAGACCTCTGACTTAAACATTTGAAAGTGAGTTGTCTTCGATTCTTCGTCTATCTTCAGTTGCATTACCTTCACAGCAAACAATTGTTGATTCGATTTCTTCCTTATCTTAAAGACAGATCCAAAGCCTCCCTTTCCTAACGGTTCAGTTTCGCACATCTCGTAGTCGAGGGAATTGAGTATCTGTTTATATAAAGTGATTCTGTCGCCCAACTTCTTGTCCAACTTGACATTCCTCGAGAACGTCGAGTCGTCGATCTTCGACGGACTTATGTTCGGATCGGTTCCGATCTTTTCCTCCCAATTAGTTCCATACAAATTGAAAGTCGTTCGGCCAACAGTTCGACGTTTATTCTGTTTATGTCTCTTATGAGGCACTATTGTCTTCTTCTTTGGACAAAAACAAGTACAAAACCAACACATGAAAGAAGATAGAAGAAGAACTTTGATCCACAAAACAAGAAATCAATTGAAAGTCAAATGAATCCAAACTAAAAAACGAAGATTTGTCGCGAGATTTCATTTCTAATTTCAAATTGAAATTTTCAATTAATAAATCGATCGACGCTTAAGTGCTTTAATAATGTGATTGAAATTCATATCAAATACACATTTGGAATGATTATTGAACAGGGATTATAAAATTTGTTAACACAGGGATGTCGAAGAGTTGATTCCAACCCTTTCCCTGGAATAATGTCAAAACCAAATCTCTCTTCGAAACCATTTTTATAAATAAGAAAAATTCATTAAAACCTTATTTTTACTTATTTTTCATATAATTAGTATTAATAATTAAAACAAATATTTTCGACGATAATTATTAGACTCTCATTAGATAATAGAATGAAATAAAATTAATATTTAGTTCTCACGAATTGTTTGGACTCACAAATACAAAACTTAGCCAACACTTAAAGGTCGGATCGCATCGATCGCATCGTTTAGGATCTCCTCTTATATTCTGATTATTTTAAATGAATAATTCAATTATATTATTATTACTTGATCTCTAACTTAATTACAAAATTGTGTAATTCCAAGAAAATTTGATAAATAATAAAAATTTTCAATATTTTTAATCAAAAGTCCAAACAAACAGAAATATTATTGCTTACAATCACTACAGCGAGGGCTCAAAAGCCATGCGAAGACTACATTTACGGCGAATGTGTAGAGAAAGTAAATGAAATTGTCCCTGGATTTGGATGGAAATGATGAAATGATCAAAATTATACTTTTGGATCAGTTTCATAATTGAATTAGTTTCTCAATTTCGTGACTGATTGTCATTTAGGATAGTTTTAAACGGCATTTGATGTCTTTCTCGAAAATGCAAATCAAACAAACGTTTTATTCTTAAAACATTTGCTTATATTTATAAAGAAACCATAAATTATTGTTAAATTGATTCTCTGTTCGCGTGGACTAATTGAAGTTCAAGTTCGTGGTTATCAACAAACTCAACAAAAAGGTAGGAATTGTAATAAATTTTTCTCCAATTCGTCTCCAATTTTGTCTCATTATTAAAGTTTTGTAGAAAATTAGTGATAAATCCATTTTCATTAACCTATCGCTTGAGATAAGAGGTGTATTGAAAATTAGAATTTAATTTAAGAATATTATCTCTTGAAAGGGATCGAAAGTGGGAACAAATCTTTTGCAAAATTAGTGAACATTAGAATTGAATTTGCGTTAAATACTCAGTCTTTATCTCATAGTCGGCGATAAGACCTGCAAAGTGTCAGAAGATTGTTGAACCAGAGAATGAATATCCCGAATGGAAAGACTCATCTCGAACCCGAACGCCTGCTGGCCATGGCGTGGATTGATCTCAAATTCTTCGGCCGGTCGTTAATCTGCGGGAAAGGCAGAGCCATCCTCAATGAGATAAGCGGTTCCATTGATTTCGGAACTCTAACAGCACTGATGGGTCCTTCAGGTGCCGGAAAGTCAACTCTTCTTAAGTGCATTAATGGCCGACAGAAGACCAGTCGCGACACAAATATCTATCTTTCAATTCACCAAAAAATAAAGTCATGTTTTATAGTCCAAGACGTCTCTAATCATCTCTTGAATGGTTTGACTGCCATTCAGTCTCTTATCTATGCCTCCAAATTGAAGAACATTAAGAAACAATGCAATCACAAGAGTAATGCCAGAAAATTATTGGCCGATCTAATGATCAGTGATATCGAGAGGACTTCCGTCGAGAACTGCAGTGGAGGCGAACAGAAACGGCTGATCATCGCAATGGAGTTAACGGCAGTCAAAAAACCAAATATCTTATGCATCGATGAGCCGACCAGTGGTTTGGACAGTAATGCCGCAGAAATTGTATGTCATTTGTAAACCATTTCTTTGAAATGTATTCATATTTTGATTAATAGGTAATCAAATGTCTGAAAGATGTGTCGCGAAGACACGAAATCGCGGTCGTGACCAGCATTCATCAGCCCAACAATGATGTGCTCATGCTCTTCGACAAGTTGTATGTCCTCGCGAAGGGAGGCCTTTGTGTCTACAACGGGCCGCCACAAGATCTCCGACTATATCTCAGTCGAGCCAACATTGAATGCAATGAATTTCAAATTCCCATTGAAGTACTTCTTAAGATAGCGTCCAAAAGAAACGAATTTCAGACATTGGTTACAAAAAACGACGAGAATAAGAATGATTTGATACAGAAGTGCATAACTGAGGGAAGACTGGCTCCAAATGGGGTTCCCATGAGAAAACAGAATTTCGGTTTCAAACACTTATGGTATTTATTACAGCGAACGGCAACGCATTCGGTCAGATCTCAATGGAAGGCTATGATCATTCAAACCATTTTCATCGTTGCCATTGCTTTAGTATTAACCCATCTCTTCAACAAACACGTCGGCGAACCGGACGGATGTTTCAGTTTCGACATACCTCCCAATAATACTTGTCTTAAGACGAAGGAAACCCTTAGAATAGAGTCGTTTTTGTCTCAAAACCTAAGACTCATGTTCTTCACCGAAGTTCTGATCCATTTCTTACTACTCGTCGCTACGACTCTCATATTTGCGTCTGAGGTCAGAATATTCTTCAACGAAAACAAAAATGGTATGAATTCTGTTACGACTTCTCATTTATTGATTTAAAAACATTTGAACTAATGTTCAAAAAAGGGATAAATATATGAATCTATTCCTCGAATATAGTATTCAAAGCAAAAAATCGTTTAAATATTCACTTATTGTCCAAATTTTTATTCTTTACGTTTGAGAGCAATAAAACTAAATGTTTAATGAGATGTGAATTCCTAAGTATTGCACAAAACTTCGCAATTCTTATCATTGAATTCCTAATAGAATACTAAGAGAAGAGAATTAATTATTTAATGGAGAGAATGGATAAGAAGACAATTAACTAATTAGATTTGCTTTGGCTGACAGGTTGGTATAGCACGGGATCCTACTATTGGGCCAAATCAGTGGTCGAACTACCGCTATGTCTCGTCATTACCGTCGCTTATGTGACGGTCGTCTATACAAATAATAATCAGATCGACGAACAGAACAGGTTCTTGGGATTTATGGCCGTATCGATCGGTGGCGTTGTCTGTGTCCAAGGCCTGGGTTTCGCGATCGGCATATTCGCCAATGCAAACGAAAGACTGGCCATTGTTTTGGCCATCGGTTCCTATTTATGTAATATATTTTTGTGTGGATTCGTCGCGCCGTTAGAAGAATTGCCGGAAGCCATCAAATGGTTGACTCACTTATCGTTCGTCAAACACTGCTTCGAGAATCATCTGATTCTGATCTATGGCTTCGACAGATGTCCGACCGGACAAATTCCATCGATTCTCTATCAAATGGATTTGAGCGAAGACACAGAATTCAAGTTCTGGACGAATGTGGTTGAGCTAAGCATTGCTATAATATTCTATAGACTGTTGGCTCTATTGGTTCTACTTCTGAAGGCAAACCCAATAAGTCTGAGATTTCCCAAAAGAGTCGTCCCTATGAACGAGAAAATCAGTGTCGCGACGACCGAACAGATAATTCACATGTGATGTCACACGTAATGGTCGGTCGGTCGCAAAGATATCGAGTTATTCCGACCCAATAGTCCGACCACTGAGTAGTACGTATAGTAACTATAGTTATGTTATATATCATCGATATATTTAGCATAAGTTGTAATTCTAGTCATTTTATAGTAGAATCTAAACAAAAATATTGATTGTATTCCTTATTTATGTTCTTATCTATACTTTTATTGAAAATGTCCGGAATTGTCGAAATTGGAGACTTTTATTAGACTTTATTGGATCAGAAAATTACATTTGAAGTCAGCTTTGATTCGAGCTGTCAGTGAATGCCAGTGACTGTCAATCGCCAGTCGTTTCACTTCTCGAGGCTATAAATAAGGCTCACTATTGACTCCTTTATTGAGATTCCTATTTGACTAAAGTTTACGCAATTCTGGCTTTTATTGACACTTAATTATTATTTGACTTCAACGAAGACAGTCTTACCCTTTGGTCTGTTTGTGGTCAATAAGTGAAGACAATTTTATTTACCCGAACCAAAGGATCGTATGATTCATGTGATATCTCGCGAGTTATTAACGTTTGGGTCAGAAGTGCTTAATTCCGTTTATTCCGATCCAATGCCACTAATATTTAATATTAATGTCAGAACCGAATCATACGATTCCTATGTGAATGTCAGTGAAAGACACAGAGGGATAGTCAGTGAGAGATAGAGGGATAGCCAGTGTTAGACACGAGGAGAGCGTCAGAGCCGAGCTATTCATCCATTCAATCACATTAATCGTTGAGGTATTGACGTTGGCCTCCGATCACCATAAACACGATGAACACCGAGAATAAACACTAATCCAAAATCGATATCTGTTCTCATAAATGAAATCACAACTTAGTCTTCAATCCCGATATGGATTCGTGCGATCAAACAGAATAATGTGTTCACACAATTCACTGTTGACTTGAATTCATAGGAATTAGTGATTCGAGTATTAACTCAACAATAAATTAGTTGTTATTCACTGAGGATTAGAAATATTAAACCATATTATTAACGATTTTGAGTCAATAACTCTTATTTATGTTTAACACAATTGTTTATCTCATATGTCGTTCGCCAGAAGTGACATAATTTTCGCTAAGAATTTATTGCTAAAACTTTTTGCTTCTTCTCAAACAAGTCGACGAAAATCGGATAATTGATTGCAATAAAAATCCAATCGATTTATTGATTAACAATTCGTTGATTCGTTTATCGCAAAACAATTTCTTAAAATTTAATTTTTCACTTTAACTCTCGTTTATTGAGCGCTGTTTCGCAAGTATTGACTATTTTCGTACTAAGTATTAGATCGTATCCAACGATATGCGACCAAAAGACTTATTGAAATGAATGATCCGGATATTAATTTTCAACTATTTTTTATTCAACAATTTTTTAAATTTTATATATAAACTCATTACAAGAATTTTGTTTCTCAATCGATGTAAGCTTTAGATGGCTTTAGAAAATTAAATCTTAATCAATAACAAGCAGTTAATTATTCACAAATCGTGACCTTTTTTCAAATGTCTTTGTTATGAGTGAGCGCTGAGTGACTTGAGATGAGATGACGGACCCAATGATAGCCCTATTCTTGTCATCAATTTTCCAGATAATAACGACTATTATGGCGTTCGAGAGAAGTGCCGAATGAGTCTGTGGTTTGAAAGACTAGAAATCTATGCTATTTTGCGCTCGTATTTTGGCCATGGATTACAAGACTAGCAGTTCTTCTCAATTCTGTCCTAATTTCATGAGAAGATCATGTATTCAGACGTCAGTCGCTCTGCACTAACCGTTTGCCGCTATGGCGACACTCAATTGGGTATAACTCATGTAATATATGTCAATAAATGATTTATATCGAGAATAAATCATTTAAATGATTCAGTTTTGAACATAAATTTCATTAAATATCATGCGATTCGGAGCTAAGCGATGCATACAATCTCTTCTAAGCATTTATCTATGTTTTCATCTATTAATTGATGAGAAAACCAAAGTGAAGATGGGATCAAATGTTCAATAACTGAAAGATTCACTAATTTATCGTAACTTTAATATAAATTCTGTGATTAAGTCTCAAGAAGTGTGAAAAATTCGCTCAAATATAATATCGATTATTGTTTTGTTTGTTTGCAATCACTCAGAGTATTAATACTCAATTGATTTGTTCGTTTGGATCGTCACCGCATTTAACACTCAATTAAGAGCATTCAGAATATTCTTACAAATAGAATATAAACATTATGTATAATTTAGAATAACCATCGTGGTCATTTATCTCATTTTGGCTCATTTCGGGCAATTTTGTATCAAAAAATAACGAATTTGTTACACTTCTTGCATCGTCTGCACTGAAAACCTGTTCCACAAAAGAACTCATAAACGAGTCGATAATCATTCGGATGATAATGAGAAGAGCGATCACACTCTGGTCATCACTGCGATCATGATTATCATCATTTGCCTGAATAAGGGATGAGAAGCCAATTCATTAATGGTTACAAATGATTGATTTGATTCACATTCAGGCAAATGAGATAATCCAATCTAAATATTTAATATCTAGAGATTCTTTGAACAATCGGTAGGATTGACCAGAACCTGATCGTTATGTCCATATCCGACACTTCTCTATAGTTTAGTTCTGTGTTCTGTATGTTAGGCATCGGTTCTCAACGGATGTCTGAGTGGAGGTCTCAGTGGAAACAACTGAGTAATTGATTAATTGAAAGAATCTACAACTGATTGAGCAATTAATTGACGTTCACATTCATTGAAAGACATTATATACAAAGTATGGAATGCATTGAATATGTGTTGCCTTAACTCATAAATGATTTGTTCGTAAAAATTTTGATCATTTTATTCGAGGTTTGACTTTCGAGTTGAGTCTCAAACGCGAGAATCGATTTTTCAATCAAAATATTGTTGGTTTGAATGGAAACCACTTCTCATGTTATGTATCGAAAAAATGTGTGCAAAATATGCGGTCGAATGCGAGTTATGTAATGTTCAGCAAACTTATACTAAGTTAGTATATACTGGCCCTCACGCGCGCCACATATTCGTCTTGAATGGCCTCTTCCCGAGCGTCCACACACAGGACCACCGTTGACAAGAAGAAGAGGAACGCCGCGAACCCATCCAAGGCTGTGACCGCTAGCATAAAGACGTCTTCCTCTAAATAAGCGTTCACTGGATTCTTGTCTTTGCTATTCGGATGATATGCTTGTTTGGCATGACTGGTGGCCGTCTGTTTGCTGTCCCCTCCGCTCCGGAGCTGCGAATGACACGGCATTTGAAACGCCACGAATGAGGCATACGATGTCAATAGAGTTATTCCGCCCAATATTATGATCACCTTTTGTTCGGTTTTCATACCATTAGACATGACATCGACCGCAGGGATGGGTCCGGAGAAGAGACAGAGATAGCGATCAGAAGACAATAATTGAATTTTCAATCGATTTGTTTGAAAACAATCCCTAATCTGACTCAAACTGACTGATCAATAGCTAACTGATTGGATCAGATCAACGAACCGAAGGAATTGAGCTCTGAATTCTACTCACGAGGAGATGGAATCCGAATCGGAGGTCTTCCTGTGCGGGCGCGATGTTAATGAAAGCTAATAGAAATAGGATTACATCGGCGCTCATGACTATTATGTGATAGATTTGTATGGTATCGTAAAAGTGGTTAATGAAGTCCTCCATAAAGCTATGGTTTGTGGAGAACTGTCGCCAAAGTTGGTCGTCGTTGGGCAGTGGAAGCGCTCGGCAGTCCTTTTTGATGATCACTACGAACGACCCGATGATCAATAACTGCACATAAAATATAGATATTTAGTTCTCATTTATTGCCAGACATTAATTGATTTTTTTTTCTCAGACAATCATTCTCTGGGTATTAACTCAGCCAACAATTTACGACATCCTATTCCACGTCTCTATTGCTCTCCTAATAAAAACTAAAATAAATGCTATAAAACTGTTGACTAAAGCTTAAGAAAGTGGATGAAATGAAATTTGCTTCGAAATTAATGGCCTTTTATTTGTTAAAATATGGATGAATTGATTGCTGGCTTTGTCTGCGCTCAGCATTCGCTCGGATAAGGCTCTCGGACTTAGACTTTCGTGCAAATTGACTATTGGTTTGCTTACAAGGCCTCCAATAAGTTAATAACATTTTTAATTATCCGATATTTTATATGACAAACACAAAATGCAATATCAAGTAAATTATGTTTATTATTAGCTGTGTTTGTGTGCTCTCAAACCCGATGTTTAGGGTTAGGGATGCGCAGGGAATGAGCATATTGTGCAACTAATTTAAGCTAATTTAGGTAATCGGCTAATTGTGAAGAAGAGATTCCTAACTTCACTAAGCGGTCATCTCTTCACTCAAAAAGCTTTCGAGTATTAAAGTAACGGATACTTCAAAGAAGATATTTTTCGTCGCGAATCAAAGGTTTTTCATTTCAACTCGACTTAAATCTCAAGAGTATTGTGAAAAAGACTGGAATTCGCGATATTAAATGAAAATATTTATTTTTCCGAAACCGAGTCTATGCCATAAATATTTAAATCGGAGTCAATTATACATTGAATTGGAGATCAAGTTCATTGTGAATCCCAAATTGGTTATCAAACCTCTAATTTATGTCAATATGTTCTGTAATAACAATAATAAGTGAAACAATTTCTTCAATCACTTGAATAATGGTCTCAAATGATAATTTGATTGTCGCACAGGTATGTGGGATAACATAATGAGAAGCAACAAAAGATAGGGTCGGACTCAACAAATAATACTAAATTGAATTAAGACTATCAGATGCCGAGCTCTGCCGACGCTCTACCGGCGCTCCGATAGTGTAAAAGCTTTAACACAAATAAAACAAATATCGATCGAAAAATATAAGAAAGAAATAGTAGAGAAGTCGAGAGCAGTCGTTACGTATAGTAAATAGTAGTGAATGTAATGTTTCGACAAATATTATGCTCGGCTATACTCACTCCGCACAAAAAGCTAACGAACCGATGAAAACAAAAATGCTTCGGAAAACTCGAAGACATTTCGAGTGATTCTCTCGAGTGTGTGTTAGCACAGGTAAGGAAACACAAAAAGCCAATTCCGAGCGCACACTACTCGAGAATCACTTCATATGAGACACACGAGAGACAAAAGCGACACAATTTGTACACAATTTTCATATAACACACAGAATATACAGAATATTCTCTATAGTCGTGCGGAAAGAGTGAACGACAACGACAGAGAGATTGGACTCAACAACAGACGAAACGAATATGTGTTGTGTTGTAGTCAAAGGTATGACTCTATCAGAGCATCACAACTGGCATCAGAGCACAGGCATCGGATCCACAGCACAGGCATCTCATCCACAGCACAGACCCAGTTCTGCGCATTCCTCACATAAAGCCTTTTCATCCAATTTTCATTTCTCTCAGACTTTTTCATAGCTTTTTTCATGGCTTTCTCTTTTTTCCCTCTAGTAATACGATATTCTTTATAAAAACGTTTTCCCACTATATTCTTATTCTTATTCTCTCTTTTATTTTCGTGCGATTCCACTGAAATTTTTATATACTTTTATTTATTTTTTTTCAGAAAAAGAACTTTTTATTTAAATACAAAGTATAATCAAATTGAATGGAATTTCTTTATCCTTAAACATAAAGAAAAACTAATTACAGATTAGATTCGCTTTGAATTTTAAAATGTCTTTTGTTGTAACGAATACTAAGAGTAAATTAATCTGTTATTCAATGTCTGAGAAGAAAAGAATATAAAAATTAATATATTTTAAAAACCATTTCCGAAATTAACTGAACGTTTGAACATTTTTTCAGCCCTCGCTTAAACATAAAGAGATAATTCACGACAATATAAGCCATTAATTTTGATTACAAACATATTTTGGATATAAGAGCCACAAATTTATAACATTTTTTCCTCTCATATTGTATTAAATTGGACTTTCATTCAGAAGAGAAGGCTTTAGAAAAGATTACAATTTATGTGAAAGTTTTTCTCCATTGAAATTGTCTGTGAGTTAGCTCTCGGTTTATATGAAGTTTGAAACGAAAGACATTTTATAGGAGTTTATAGAATGGAATAATTCTCATCATTCAGTGCTCAGACATTGAATGGAGGTATGGATAGAAAACTATACAAAACTATACAAAACTTTTCGATTGCTTTTTGTTGTGCTCTTAGTATTGATATATTGCTTTTGAAAGTCAGAGTTAGTCCGCATTACACAACATTAGACACACTCTCGAGCCATAAACTACTATAAAACTGAACACTGAAGTCGATTCTCATGTAAAATACGAGTCCGAAAATCGAATTCTCGCAGATCTGCTCTGAGATATCGTTCGGCTATCAATTGCAGACTAATGTGTGCTCAAAGAGTCAACACTTCAACAGTTTCTCTACAAATGTCTGTTCAAAAGATTTAAATAGTCTCTCATTTCCTTAGAATTGTTGAATAGACTCTGAATTCGGGATCAAATGAGTGAAAAGTAATTCATTAGAGAAGTGGAAACTAAACTAAACTAAACTTTTTTTTGCCTGAATTTCATTTGTCTTTTTCATCACAAGAGAAGTGATCTGAGAGTTGGGTTAAATTATATAATCGATCAAAACATGATTGCGAGCCAACCGAAGGCTAACTCCCAGTGAGTACTTCTAACTGTTCCGAGTATTCGGTCGAACAAATTGTTTCACAAACAGACTGTTTCTGCTCTTTTGGATCCACTATTTGTTCGGCTAATTCAGCGAAAGGGCATTCATTTGAATTGAAATTGAATTTTGTGTTCAGTTATGACAATAGAGAAAGTGATTGATTGAATCGGATTTTGAGTTTGGATTTGTTGGCTAAATATTAATTACACTCCAATCGTATTAATACCGCAATGTTTGCAAACCTAGACTTATATTCAAATCCTGTGTTATCCTTGTGTACAGAATCCGATCCATTCTATTGTAAGCCATTGTATTTGCCGTTAATTGTGAGCCAACTCATGATTGATGACACTCTCTATTGGAAGCACTGGTCTGTCAGTTATATTCGATAAATCAGTCCATATCTGACTCAAACCATCCGAAGAGATATAACTCTAGCGTTTGATTAATTATCTCAAAGAGATTTTATCTCAAGTTTTTGGTCAACAATACAGAGATTGTATCACTTCTTGGATTTAATCCCGTTTTAAGTGTAAATGATCTCTGGATAGTCGAGTGATAGTCCAGTGATAGCCCGACCGCCGATCGATATCAATTGAGACCAATCGAGACTATACTCCCATCCCATTGAACGTCATATCATTCAACCAAATGGTTTATTTGTATCTCTAATTGCCTTAAACACGAATCAAACCAAAAAAATATCAATCTATTGATCCTATTCTTAAGCCAAAGCCTCGTCAGCGCTCGGATGCGTTAACAAAGAGGCTCTTTTGCAGAAGTGCTTCCTCTGCCAGATATGCATAATATCCCTTTATGAAACTAATTGAGCCAACCATGGCTTCAATAGACTTTTCCATAATGCGAAATAATGATTGAGTAACTCGATTCTGGTTATACTAGCAATGGATCGAAATTGGGATCATAACTATCATAACTATCATCGGAATCATTGGAACCATTAGAACAATCGCAACTTCACATTATTATCTATCATAAAATTAATTAATTTCTTATCAAATCAATAAAAATTTATAAATTTGTCGAAAATTTGGACAAAAGAGGAGAAAACCATCAAATTATAATAGTCATCGATGTCCACAATGGGAACAGTTGTCTAACATTTGTCTATCGATCGGTTGTTCAGTCAAAGAGAGCGCCACTCAATCGTTGTCATAGAGATTGAGAGACAAACAGGTCTTTGATTTGATTGTTGAGTGAAAACAAAAACAAAACTCAATTTGAGATTAAATTATCTTTACTTTTGATGGTAAATATCATCAATTGATTCGTTCCATTGTTATTACCATTAGTTGATCCGCGAGAATGTCTGCCTCCGTGTCGGGTGAAGAACAGGAAGCAACAGAACTATTGGACGAAACGCAACGTTTAAGACAAAAGAGGGATCTGTTGACCAAAGAGAATGAACAGCTGAAGACATACTTACGGTTACGGCAGATGGAATCGACCTCCACTTGTGAACAACTCAAGAGTGAGATCGAGCAACAGATCGAACAGTTCGAGGCTTTGGGCGACCAGTCCTTCAGCGACAGTCAAACCTCCCATTTGGAGACTTTGAAGTCGTTTCGGTCCGAAATCGAGGCCATCCAGTGCTGGAACGCTAAGATCAGGAATAAGTACTTTTCCAGAAATACGGCCACCGAAGAGAGCGCCCGAAGTCTGGCCAACCAATTGACCGATGAACTCATTGAACAAATGGTGGCATCGACTTCGGTCCGCACTTCTGAACGAAGCGCCACCGATGATAGACAGTGTGATAATGAGTCCAATGTCGCCATCGATGACACTAAACGTGAAGACGTGTCTGACGATAGACCAAAATTGAAGAAATCAATTAAACGTAAAGTTATGACAAATAATAAGAAGGTTAGCTCAGAAGAGGTGGCCAAAGATGTAGATAATAATGCAATTGATAATAATATTAAGACTCGTTTGCGTTCAAAACACTCACCGATAAACAGCTCTTCCGGTGATAGACCTAAAAGAAGTCACAAAAAGGAGGACAACAGCTCTCAGAAGACATCTAAACGGAGAAGAAAATAATGTTTGAATTACTCGTTTGAACCCAATTTGTGATTTCGTTTGATTATTAGTATTATTATTATTATTATTGCCAATTAATTCATATCTGAGTTATTTATTCAATGATTCTGTTATTATCACAAATATTACTACAATGTCTGGTTTTAGTTGTCTTACGATTTTCGACAATTTTTTCGATGATTGTCTTCAAACAGAAATCTGTACCAAAAGTTACGATTATTGAGACCTTTGATTGTTTTGGACATCGATTCACTGCATTTATCATTAACTAGTTGTTAATTATCTCTCATTTATTCCGATCGACGGCCAGTTTGTAAGCAATCAATTGCCTTAAAAAGTGCC